>WAAF01004059.1:94231-210161 GCA_013400475.1 Tricholaema leucomelas | reverse complement strand
AAAGGGGGAGAATCCCCTCCCTTGCCCTGCTGGCCACACTTCTCTTGATGCAGCCCAGCACAGGGTTGCTGTCTGGGCTGCATGTGCACACTGCCGGCTCATGTTGAGCTTCTCGTCGACCCAGACCCCCAGGTCCTTTTCCTCAGGGCTGCTCTCAGCCATTCATCACCCAGCCTGTATCTGTGCCTGGGATTGCACCGACCCAGGTGCAGGACCTTACACTTGGCCTTGTTAAACGTCATGAGGTTGGGCTGGGCCCACCTCTCCAGCCTGTCCAGGTCCCTCTGGTGTTGAAGAAAAGCCTGGATGAGGCACTTAGTGCCGTGGTCTAGCTGACTGGGCAGGACTGGGTGCTAGGTTGGACTGCATGATCTTGAAGATCTCTTCCAACCTGGTTGATTATATGTCCAAATATGAGGCACTGTGCCAAGGAGACTGCCAAAGACGATGTGCCTGGGTACAGCCCAGCCTGCCCGTGAGTCTCAGGAGCAGCCGTGTGCACCAGCAGGGGTGGCTTTGGCAGGCAGGGTGTGGGAGCCGCTGGCCGTGGCATGCTTCTGCCCTCTGCGAGGCCGTGGGGCCTAGCGGAGTTACCGCAGAATAGCTTTCCACGTGCGGAACGACCTTGTGTGGCCGGCGCTCTCGTGGGCTGTCTGCTTGGATGCCTGCAGGCAGCGTGTGCGAGCTGGCGGTGATCGCCCAGCCCGGGGACCGCTGCTCGCAACTGCCAGCGCCTCATGCCGATGGGTTCAGCGCGGGGCTCCAACCTCCCGCTTACCAAGTGCCGGGACTGAGGGCTCGTGTGGGAGGAGATGGCCCTGACGTTGCAGGCTGCAGCCGGTTTAAGCAGTGAGAAGAGACCCTGCTGTAGGACAGGGAAATTCAGAGAGGTGCTGGATGTTCCTGAAAGATTTTAGGAGCTGGCTTTACTGACTGGCTAAGGGGAATGATGTTTCTGGCGTTGATAGCAGTTTGTAAGTCGATGCTGGGAAGGTCAAGCGTCCGCCGTGGGCTTCCCCCTCTGCAGTCGTGATGTGTTTGCCGTGTTTGGGGGCATGGCAGCCAACACAGGGAGAGCAGCTGGAGAGCAGAATGATGGGCTGGCAGCAAGGAGTAAAATGATCTCCTTGTCAGGGCAGCTGCTTTCATTTCTAGGGATTGAATTCTGCTTCCCTTTCTCTTTGTTTCTCTCCCTGTAACTGCCTGATCCAAATCTCACTCCTCTACAGCCTTCTGTTGTGCCTATCTAGTCCTGGGGCACATCTGCATCTTGGGGCAGCAGCAGCAGAAGGTGCATTGGAGAGAGGTGTGCTCTGGACCCAGAGTGAGCCAGGGCCAGGTTATTCTGCCCCTCCAATTCCCAGCAGTAACATTGTAGTGAGCAAGTGTCCGCATTAAAACAGGCTTTGCTGGGATTTCTGTAATTGCCCTGTCCTGTCCTACCCTGATGCTACAGCTGGAGCAGCAGGGACTGCCTATGGGCAGCATTTCATAGGCTGTTTGATGAATGCAGGTCAGACAATGGGGTATTTTAGATCTCTGCCTGCTTGTCTGGTGAATCTTGGCCCACTTAAAATCAAGCAAATATCAGCTTTGGAGGAGCCTGAGCTGCTGAGCAATTGAAATAAGCAGTGCCCAAAAGTAGTGGGTGCAGAGCACAAAAAGCAAAAATAAGAGTGTGGAACATAGCCCAAAGCACCGGGTTTCAGGAGCCATGGCATTACTCTTCAAACAGGGTCCCATCAGGGGTTTCTCTTCTCTTGCCCACCTTGGCCATGCTGCACGATGCCAGGGTTGCAAACAAGCACGTAGCCTGCCCTTTGCACACTGCAGTCATTTCTCCAAATTGTTATTGCCAAGTATCTGTCAATGCTGGTTTTTCCCCCTCTGTTAAAATACAGGACGTCTCACCGAAGCAAGCATTCACCCCAAGAGTCCCTCAGGAGAGATTTGTGAGTGGTAATGAGAGCACAGGAGCCTTTCACCTCCAGGATGTCTCTTGGCATCCAGTTCCCTGTGCAGAAAATGCTGACTCTGTTTGGCTGACGCTCAGGCTGAGAGCTGCTGCTCAGGAGATTTTTCTCTTGGCACTTCATGGACCATGCATGCGACACCAGTGAGGCAGAGGCACCTTTATGTTCTTTCACAGGGGACAGTGCATCATGCAGGGCTGAGCCAGGGTGTCCTGAGGACAGAAGCCCTGATGCAATTCTTAATCCTGTGCTTGCACCAGAGGTGGGAATTGACATCAAGTGAGTTAACATTCTGGGAGACAGACAATTGTGCAGGCATAATGGGACCTGATCCCCACTCTCCTTTGATCTGCCCAGTTGGAAGCTGGGAAGCAGTGGAGGCATGAAGACTGAGGTGGGCACGACCTCTCTTCCCTTCTGTACTTCTAAATCCTTGCTAGTGTCAAGTCAGAACTTCTTGTTGTTTGTGATCCCTCCACTGATGACCTTTCCAAGTACTTCTTCAGTCTCCTTCTGGGATTCTGTAAACCTATACATTCACAAATCTTATAGTCTCGCCCTCTTTGTACCACCATCAGTGGAAGGGTCCCTGCCAGACAGATGCTAAGCCCCCCAGCTTTTTTTGTGGTATGGACTGATGTCACCAACCCCTTCCCAGAATGCCATTGCTCTCCTCCTGTCCTTTTCCTCATCTAACACACTCTCGTGAAGACATAGGTCTCAATGTGCATGCAGCATCGTTCCATGCTTGGATAGAGAAGAGGGTTAGTGGAGTCCTTCCTTCTGCAGCCACATACACTGGTGTCACTGTCAGCTGCCCCCTTCAACCCCAGTCAGCCTGAACAGAATCAGGGCTGTGCCAGCACTGCCAGGGCATGCACCAGGTAATGAGCAAATCAGCTGGTGGCCAAAGTACAATTGCAAGTTTCTTCTGGGAGTTGCTCTCTTCCAACTGAAAATACATTGAGACCATTAGTAATTAGAAGGCACCTGGCACTCTGCAGGGAAGGGTGGCATGTGGTGCATTCACAGTCACCAGCTTTTAGCAGGACCCAGATGGCTGGAGCAGGTGTGGTTGGTAAGCAGTGAGCAAAGCTGGGGGGGATCACTGCTTTCATCTCTCCACCTCCTTTCCCAGCGGCTTTCCAGAGCTCCTCATGGATGCCAAGGAAATGGGGAGCTTGGGAAAAGAGTTGAGAGCAAACTGTCTGTGGTCTGTGCTCAGGACAACCTTCCTGCCGTACTGGCTTACTCTCTTCTCTCTACAGCCTCCTCCACGCCGAGCCCATCACGTGCCCCTGGGGAAGGTCCAAGGTCCACCCGGGCAAGGGCTGAGGAGGCAAGGCCGGCAGCCCGCTGCAGAATGAAGCGTCTCTTCTTCCTCCTCTGTGTCCTGCAGCTCTTTGGTGAGTATGCCCAGGGACAATCGTTATGGCAGGCAGGGGTGATCACTGGGCGACTTCACCATTTCAGGAGTGCTTTTGGCAATCCTGTTTCAGAGCAGAGCTGCAGGCTGTTGTCACTTCAGATGTATCTGTAACACAAAAGGAAAATTTTCCTAACAGACAGGGAGAAGGCAGGAGAACGAGGCTGGGATTACTGTGGTGTGCCCACTGCAGCTCCACAGCTTGGGGTTTTGTCCTCTTGTTTGAAGCCAGCAGCTCTGCACAGCAGGATACACTGTCTGTTGAATGTGCTTGTTGCTTTGATGTTCAAGGACTGTGCTTCCCTGGAGACAAGACTGATTAAATAACACACTGATATTTCCAGAGCTGTGGAGGGTGCAAGAATGCACCGGCACAGCTGCATGGCGGGGCGGGGGGGGAAGGCTTTGCAACGGGAGATTAACCTCCGTGGTCCCAGAGTCCCTGGACAGAGGAGCTGCTGCAGCGGCGGAGCCAGCACAAAGAGCCATCTCTCTGGAGTGGCAAGAACTCAATCGACACAGCACTTTGCAGCAGGGGAAATGTGAGGTGTGTGCGCAATGGAGCTGGCCGAGCCCTTCTGCTGGAGCTTTACCCTCTCTGTTCCCTAGCGTCCTGAGATGAAAGGGACGTGGGTCAACCGCAGCAGTGACAGAACTGCTTGTAGTTGCCATCGGGGGCTTTTTATGCCATCTTAAGCTCTTTTTTTCACCCCAAGCCAGCAAGGTGTTTTTGCCTGTAACACTGCAAGCATCTGCTTTGGTCTTTATCACCGTTAGAGTCTTTTCTCCTCTCAGTGGGTATTGAAACGGATATGGGCAGGAGAGTTTTTGCTTTGCTTGAGGGCTTCTTCAGGCAGCTGAGAGCCATGGCAGCAACCTGGCACAGGGCTGGGGAACCCCCTCTGCACTTTGCACCTGGGCTTCAGCCCCTGTTCCCGCAGAAGGACTTTAATTCTTGTTAAAATCACGTTATTTCCTCTTTGCCTGGACATGGTTACCTACAGCAACCTCAGACGAGCCCTTGGCAGAGTCAAACAATGCAAATTACACTCCAAGGCGATCGTTGTTTGCCGATAAAGTCTCTGCAGAGCCTATTTAGCACGACTGGCCACATCCCTCTCCATCATTTGGACGAGCATGGCCCAGACTTTCTGCAGGGCACCTTCCTCCATCAGCTGGAATCATTCAGACCTCCCTTTCTCTCTTCCACAGCCCCTCCTGCCCTGCTCTCCATCTGACATCTAGTGCCCGGTCCTTCTCTGCTGCCCAGTCCTCTCCACCAGTGCCTTTCTACGTATTTACATGTTTTATGGGTTTTTCCTCTAAAGAAGAGATAATCCAGATTAAAAACAAGCAGGTGTTTTTTTCTTGATTTTTTTTTTTCTTTTCCCCTTATTATTTTAAAAATATATTTATTTATGTTCTCTCTCACAACTCACTTGCCTGAAGCCATTTAATTCAGTCTGCTGGAGAATTATGTTCAGCTCAACATGCATCTTCAGCCAAGCCTGGGCAATGTCAGGCCTGAGAGTCATGAGGCTCTGGCATGCTTGTGCAAACAAAGAGGGTCAGAGTGGAACCCTACCTCTGCCATGGCCCATCCCTGGCCAGTGGGGTCATCTCTGTCCCTGTCATTGTGGTCCTGCTGGTTCTGCATGCCCATTCCATTCCTGCTAGAAACACCAAGGCTGGATTCTTTGCACAATTGATTAGTCTGAGTGGCAACACAACCCACTGCAATGAATGCTGAGGTATCAGGCTTCCCATTGCCTGCAAGGCTTTCCTGTATTCTTGCTGCCTTCCACATATTTGTCCCTTACTCCTCTTCCTACTTGGATAAAAGCCATTATCCAGCCAAAAGAAAAACATCACCTGTGCAGAGGAAGGCTGAGATTGCTGACCTGGGAAGGTACGGGGCAGCCCCTTGGTGGAAAATCCCTGAATCCAGCATGAAAAGTCCAATTCATTCCTATAGCACATCACAGAGAGTGTTCCCAGTGTCTCAGGTGGAGCACATTAAAGTGGTTTCTCTGCCTCTCCCAGCCAGTGTCATTGCTGTGTACAAGCAGTGGATTCCCAACACTAATTTTGAAACCGCCTCCAACTGGGACACAGGCAGAGTGCCCTGCGCCAGGGACGTGGTCCGATTTTGGAAGAACAAGGTATCCAACTTTCTGTTTTCATAGAATCAGTCAGGGTTGGGAGGGACCACAAGGATCAGCCAGTTCCAACCCCCCTGCCTTGGGCAGGGACACTACCCTAGATCAGGCTGGCCAGAGCCTCACCCAGCCTGGCCTTAAACACCTCCAAGGATGGGGCCTCAACCACCTCCCTTAGGCAACCCCTTCCAGGCTCTCACCACTCTCATGCTGAACAACTTCCTTCTCACGTCCAGGCCGAATCTCCCCACCTCCAGCTTTGCTCCATTCCCCCTAGTCCTGTCACTACCTGATAGCCTAGAAAGTCCCTCCCCATCTTTTTTGGAGGCCCCCTTCAGATACTGGAAGGCCACAAGAAGGTCACCTGGGAGCCTCCTCTTCTCCAGACTGCCCCAACTCTTTCAGTCTGTCCTCACAGCAGAGGTGCTGCAGCCCTCTGAGCATCCTCGTGGCCCTTCTCTGGACATGCTCCAGCATCTCCATGTCCTTCTTGTACCTGCAGTACTCCAGGTAGGGTCTCACTTGAGCAGAGCAGAGGGGGAGAATCACCTCACTCAACCTGCTGGCCACACTTCTGGTGCAGCCCATGCTCTGGTTTGCTTTCTGGGCTGCAAGTGCACACTGCTGGCTCATGTTGAGCATGTCATTCACCAGCACCCCCAAGTCCCTCTCCTTATGGTTGCTCTCCAGCCACTCACTGCCCAGCCTGTATTTGTGCTTGGGATTGCCTTGACCCAGATGCAGGACCTTGCACTTGGTCTTGTTGAACTGCATGAGGTTGGCTTGTACCCACCTCTCCAGCCTGTCCAGGCCCCTCTGGATGGCATCCCTTCCCTCCAGTGTGTCTACTGCACCACACAGCTTGGTGTTGTCAGCAAACTTGCTGAGGGTGCACTTTATGCAAAATGCCATCAGACTTTGCAAAAGTCCATTGCCAGCTGGGTGAAAGCCTGTTTTTACTTTCCCTTTTCTTACAGGTCGTCTCAGTCTTTGTCAGTTCTCCCCATGCACTGACAGACATGGTAAGGCAGCATCTGACAACACAGGGAGGGTGAGTGAGGTCAGGGCTGGGTCTGTGGTGCAGCCAGACCAAGGATACCTTGACTGGGATGAGGCCACAAAAGTGGCCCAGGGTCTGTACCATAGAGCCACAAAGCACCTTTTTGGGATTGTTTTCATTAGAGAAGATGGGGAAGAGCACTCCAGAACTTCCTTTCATGTGGAAGAAATTATTTTTTCTCCCCAAAGAAAAGGAAAAAGCCCTTCTGTGGGACTGAGACCTTGGCAGTAGTTTGCTGAGGAGCACTAACATGCAACATTGCCAACACAGAGCAGGCTCTAGCCTTGGGCAGAGGCTAAGTGAAGCGGACATCAAAAGATCTTGAAATGAAAACAAACTGTTCTGGGAAATCTCAAAATGCTGCTTGAGATATTTGCTTTCAAGTGCCATTGAGGTTTATATTGCTCTGTGGTGCTATTAGCCTGACCATGACAGGACTGGCTCAACGTCCTACCAAAATGTGTGATCAGATTGAGGAAGGAGTTTCTGAGCAAACAGATGATGTTCCTCAAAAACACACCATGGAAATGCATGGTCTTGATCCCCATAGCTTTGAGGGTCAGGTTTAGGAGGGAGAGAGGAAGGAATTAAAGGGAAAAGCAAATCTTTGCCGCCCCAATGCATGGACATGGGATAGGTCACTGACCATCCCTGTCACAGTGCCAGGATGACCCGAACTGGGCTGGATCCCATTTGCAAAACCTCCTCCTCTGGATGGGATGAGCTTGTGGCTGAGTTCTGTCTCTCAGTTTTAGGGCACCTTTGATCTTTTATCAGCCATCAAATCTGAACAGGCCCTTGAAATTCATGTGGTGCAATTTGTTCAGGCTGTCTACGCCACTAATAGTTTTGATGCTTTAATAACGCCGTGTGCCGCATTTAATCCCTCTGCAAATATTTGGAGGAGCTACTTTATTTATCTGGCATTTTAAATATGAATTTTTGAAGGAAGGAATGTACTGGGGAAACACGTACAAATATAATGTAATAAATGATGTGGAATTTACCCAGAGAAGAAAAGAGCAAAATACCACTCCGGTAGATTTTATTTTACTTACAGATGAATGTATAATATGTCTAAAGTACTTTCATCAGAGGCTTGCAAAGTGCATAATTGCAAAGCAGCATTATTCATTACAGGGTGAGCCTTTACATATCCAGTTTAAGAGCTGAGCTGAGCTGAGCTGTCCTCCATCTGGCTGAAGGAGAGGGAGGTGCAACACAGCCTTTGCACAACCAGTGACCTCTGTGGCTGCGCCCACCAGCTGCCAACCGCTTGGGTCAACGTTCCATTGCGAGCGAGGGATGGGATCAGGGTGCTGGAATCATAGAATCAGCCAGGTTGGAAGAGACCTCCAAGATCAGCCAGTCCAACCTAGCACCCAGCCGTTTCCAATCAACTAGACCATGGCATCCAGGTTTTTCTTGAACACCCCCAGGGATGGTGACTCCTCCACCTCCCTGGACAGCCCATACCAATGGCAAATCACTCTCTCTCGCAAGAACTTCCTCCTAACATTCAGCCTAGACCTCCCCCAGCACAAGTTGAGACTGTGTCCCCTTGTTCTATTGCTGGTTGCCTGGGAGAAGAGACCAACCCCCACCTGGCTACAGCCTCCCTTCAGGTAGTTGTAGACAGCAATGAGGTCTGCCCTGAGCCTCCTCTTCTCCAGGCTAAACAACCTCAGCTTCCTCGGCCTCTCCTCATAGGCCTTGTGCTCCAGGCCCCTCACCAGCTTTGTTGCCCTTCTCTGGACAAGTTCCAGCACCTCAACATCTCTCTTGAATGGAGTAGCCCAGAACTGGACACAGTACTCAAGGTGTGGCCTGACCAGTGCTGAGTACAGAGGCAGAATACCCTCCCTTGCCCTACTGGCCACACTGTTCCTGATCCAGGCCAGGATGCCCTTGGCTCTCTTGGCCACCTGGGCACACTGCTGGCTCATCTTCAGCTACTATCCACCAGTACCCCCAGGTCCCTTTCCTCCTGGCTGCTCTCTAGCCACTCTGTCCCCAGCCTGTAGCGCTGCTTGGGGTTGTTGTTGTAGAACCCTGCACTTGGCCTTGTTCAATCTCATCCCATTGGCCTCTGCCCACCCATCCAGCCTGTCCCCAGTTCACCCCATTAAAAGATCCAGTGATCCTTGCGGAAGTGCTGAGGACCCTATGCTGCCCTGGGGCTTCTCTGGGACCCCACTGCTGGCAAGGAGTTGGGTGGGGTCCAAGTTTATAGTGGGTGTTATAGTCCCACCACTCTGCAGCAGGAGAGGAGGGCTATGGGCCCACGTGGGAATAAATGATGGTTGCAGCAGTGGTTGTGAGGGTCTGGCATCATTCCAGGGGCTCACCCCACTGCTGCACTCGGTTGTACTTCTGCCTGGGAGCAGCCAAGCACACACCAGGGTGCAGCCCATACCGCAGCTCACACCTTTCTGAGCATCACTGCCCCAGTGATGAAGTAGCCCAGCAAGCTTCTTAGCATAGTGGTGAATATTTCTTTTTCATTTCAGCTCAGCTACCTCACACCTAGGCTCCACTGTGCTCTCTTATCACCAGGTGATACAGGGGTTGCCAAAATTAGAGCTGAAAAAGGAATGAAACCCAGCAGCTGAGATGGTCTGTCACTTGTGGGGATGGTGTGAAATTTGGCAACTGGGTAGTTAGAAAATGAATTGTTCATGAGGCTTTTTGCAGTGAGGCTGGGCTGCACCTGTTCAGCTGCTGGTCGTGCTGCACAGGAGAATTAATCACTTAATTCAGCAGGAATACATTAAGCTTTAGAGTCTCCATGGAGATGCTATACAGCCTTTGGCCATAAAGGAAAAAAACAGAGAGAGAGACTTGTCTGCTAGAGTAGTGCAGGAGGAAATTCATGACAAGGGAGGAGACTAGGAGCTCGTTGACATTCATGAGGACAGTGACCACAGTAACGCACGCAGAGAAGGATGCTTGGTGCTTGTGCTTGCCCTGCTTGCAGAAGGGCAGCATGAGATGTCTCATCCTGACTCCTAAGCTAAGTGGAGTGAGATCTGAGGTGCCAGGCAGCCGTCATGTACCACTGTCAGCCCCCTTCAGGCATTTATATTAAAGGAAGCACCTCTGTACAGCCCTCCACCTCCCCTCACCATTCATCCCATGTGGGCACCAGCTTAGTGCCAGGACCTGCTTTCCTGGGAGGAGACCGGGTCTGTTGGGGCAATCAGCACACCTCCACACTTGGAGAAAACCCATTTATTACCCAGCTTGGTGGCTATTTGATCTGAAGTTTTGAGTGGGTCCCTAATTCAGCCACACACTAAATCCAGATCCAGTTTAAGTGACTTTGAAGCACGACCACTGTGATTGGGCTGGGTTTGTATAGCTGCCTAAAGATGCAGATCAGTATTTAACTGGCTTTCAGAAGTGCCTGGGAGTAAATGTGCAAGAAAAAGATGGAGGTGCTTAGGGCAATGCTGCCTGATGTGAGTGCTCCAAGGCAGGGTGGGCTTTGACTCACCTTGCTGCTAGAGGAAAAGGACTTATCTGAGGGGTGTAGACCCTCTAGCTATCCCAGTGCTTCAAGAGAGCCAGGTTAGGACACGGTTGTGGCTATGTGCCTGGCATTTGACCCAGTAACACCAGCCCTGGTGTGGTTTGTGCCTGAGCTGGCCAGCACTGTAGCATGGGTCAGGGATGGATGATACCACTTGCTATTTTTGAGGCAGCAGGAGTCAGGTTTAGCCACGTGGGCAGCACAGCCTCGCTCAAACCTTGTGGTGTCAGGGGACTGGCTGGGGCTATTCAGCAGTGTCAACGTCACCTTTCCAGCTCCTTTCCATCACTGATCCCTGCCATGGTGGCAGCAGCTGCCTGCACCTCCTCCCTGCCCACCCAGTGAGGGGCTGCAAAGGCTGGAGGAGAGTTGGGAAAGTGAGGGGGCACTGGGGTCTGACAAGGGATTTCTTGCCCAGCCTTATATTTTTAGCTGCCTAATTGCAAGAGCAGCATGTACTCAGCTTAGCTGCAGGATGCGCCTGCTCGGCTCCTGGCAGCGATTGATCTCGAAATGCCAATTGCTCTCCGGGGGCGCTGGCTTTAACGGATTGCCACAGTTTGTGCTTGTCCCAGGCACCAGTGCTCCCTTCTCTCTTCCTCCCAAACAGCAGGCTAACAAGACACCTAGAAAAGGCATTGTTTTTCCTCCTCCTGAGGTGAAGGCAGAGAATTTCACAGGAGTGTGTGTCTGCGTGCCTGTGTGCCAGCATACTGTTACAAGCCCAGGTCCTGCAGGTTTTTCTCCAGCAGTGTTCCCACTGGAGATCTGCCCTAAGAAAGTAGTGTGCTAAAACAGCCTTTTACAGTCACCTCCTTGAGTTTATTTGCTCCTTGCAGGCTAATTTGCAGCAGGAGTGGTTATTAAAGGCTGTGATGAGCAGAGCAGTTCACTGGCATCCCAGGCTGGAGTGGATGCTGAGGAATGTCTGGCTCAGTGGCTGAGCCATGGACCAGTTGCTGTGTTTCACTGTAGGAAATGATTTCCTTGCCTGCACCTTGAGCCATTTCCCAACTCTCTCCAACTGTAGTCTGTGGAGGGGTGCTCAGGAGAATTAGCTGAACTATCTTGCTTTCCTAAGGGGCTCCCAAAGTCCCTGTGTCTCCCCAGGACCCCTGATTTCTGCTTCCTGTTGGCTCCACACCTGAAGGTGTGCACTGTGGGGCTACAGTCAAATTAATGGCCTTTTTGGACCCATTAACCCCCAACGGCTTTTACTGGGGTGGTTTGGGAAGGGGTGTGCCAGCCAGCACCTGTGCAGGATGGCAAGGAGCTGCAGTATCTTTGTTGGGACAGGCAGTAGCAGGATGTTCTGGGAACCCAGTGTGCCAGGCCACCCCTCTGCTAGGGGCCAAGTGGGCAAGGCCAGCTTGAGCAAGCGATGCTGGGAACCCACACCCAAAACACAACACACACCTCTGTGATGAGCAGAGTGAGCAGGGGAACCAGCTCCTGCATTAATAAGAGCACAGCCGTGCTGCTGCTGAAGGAGAGGGATGCAAGAAGGGGGAGCAGCTAAACGCCTCAGTAGCCTGCAGGGGATGGCACAGAAATGATGATGTCCCACCAGTGACACTGCTTCTTTGTCTGTAACCTTGCCTGCTCCAGGGGGCAAAAGCAGAGGGGTGAGTTATTGCTGAGAGCAGAGGTGGGCACCTTCTGCCCACTGCCAGTCAGTCCCATGGGGAAGAACACTAGCTTCTGTGCCCTGCTCCACACTGCACCAGCCTGCATGACTGTGAGTTGCATGGGGATAAAAACTGCCTTTCTTGCCTGGGTTTTTTTGGAATGCTTAAGTCTCACCCCTCATGGGGCCATGTCTGGGCAAAGAGTTTTGTGCAACAAGATCCTGGTCTAACATCAAGTCCACCCAGATGTCTTGGAGTGGCTAAAGGACATCATGCCTCACCAGCCACTCTTGCAGAGAATCTGGAATAGCCAATGTGAGATCAAAGGCATGAGCTCAAGGGTCCTGGCAGGGGCAGGCCAGATCTGGCAGCAAGATGGGAGGTGTGGAAATGGCATGTGTGCCTGAGGGGAAGGACACTGGCTTGAGAATATGGATAGCTTCACCTGGGCAGGAAAGCAAGCAAATGGACCCCTGCTACCCAACCCAGTGAATCTTGCAAGAAATGAGCCACTGCAATGCTCCACAGGTGTAAAAGGGATGAATCTAGCCCTGTGCCTTTCTGGAGCCTTCATCCAGCAGTTGGATCCCTCCCAAGCACCCATACACCCAGCTGTGCTCAGATTTCTGACCTCAGTTGGTGTTGGGAAAGGTCCCACTATTCCCACCCACGAGCAGCTGCTGCCCCAGCTGCCATCCATGGGCTGTCACTGCTCCAGCAAAGCAGAACTGGGACAGATGATGCAGAAATTGGTTTCCTTTCATATTAATGCCCATGGTGCATTACAGCACTCTGTGGTGGAGAAATAACGTGGTGTTGTTTGATGGGATGCCACTAGCACCAGCCCCAAAGTTGCACCCCATCTGGGTACTAGGTGAGGGAAAGTACCCAGAGCTGTGCACAGCCCCAGTGGCAAAGGTCCTGCTGGCTGGTGCAGAGCTGTGGAGCTCAGCATGCCTGGGCAGTCTCAGCATTGCATAATGGGGATGGTGGCATCTCACCTGAATAAGAAATTCAAATCTGTTGATGCTGGAGATTAAAATAAGACTGGGGGAAGAGCCAGTTGCAGCCACAAGGATTGCTCACCTGGGTTCAAAGCAGAAGTACTGCATTTTTTTTCTGCACCGATGATGGTGGCATGCCCTGTCCTCTGCACTGGTTAGACCGCACCTTGAGTACTGTGCCCAGTTCTGGGGCCCCCAGTTTAAGAGGGACATTGAGATGCTTGAACGTGTCCAGAGAAGGGCAACGAGGCTGGTGAGAGGCCTCGAGCACAAGCCCTACGAGGAGAGGCTGAGGGAGCTGGGATTGTTTAGCCTAGAGAGGAGGAGGCTCAGGGGAGACCTTATTGCTGTCTACAACTACCTGAGGGGTGGTTGTAGCCAGGGGGAGGTTGCTCTCNGGTGATACTGTGATGCCAGTCACACTGCTGTTGTCAGTCATCTTAGCTTGATGCTCATGAATTAAGCAGACCTGATATGTGCCAAAGGCCAGTTCAAACCCACTCATCCCTTTGCTATTTTATTCTTTTGGAGTTTAGGTTCATTTTTCACTTAGATATTGGGGCAGTGGGCTGCTTCTCAGTGTTGCAACACTGAGGGTGCAGATGGAGTGACTCTGGGCCTAGAGTCACACGGGGTCTTTTTTTGCTTTGTTTTAGTTTGATGGAAAAGATGATGGTTGTGTTGTAGTTGTCATTGCACTTGATAACAATGACTGAGGAGATAAGTCATTTAACAGTATCAGGGATGGGAAATGACTAATGGGACTACGCTTGCTGTATTAATGGCCCTGAAGTACAGGTTGGCAGGAGTAAGGGAGAGCAGATGAAGCTGCCAGCTTTTTGGCTCCAGTCCTTTGGTACATGTCATTTTTCAGTTCAAAATGTACTTGGAAAGTGGCCAAGCCTATAAGCAATTTCTATACTGGACTCCTGAATGCAGGAAGCCACTGCCCAGTTGGAACCTCCACTTGTCCTCTTCAGAAGCTGAGATGCTTAATTTCTGTTGGGGAAAAAAAGAAAGGACAAATCATTTACAAACAAAGATCCACTGGACAATGGAGCCATTTCTGAAATGCTATCCAGTGATGTGGATCTCAGGAAGGGATGGTGGTAGATGAGCAACAGACCTGCCTTGGTGAGCGAGGAGCTGTGTCTGTGGGCCTCAGAAATTTGTGCTATGAAGTACAGGATTGTTCTTGCACATCATGTTTGTGGAGATGAGGCGATGCCATCCCCTGGCTCCCATCACAGTGTGTTGTGGTTTAAACCTGTGACTGGTTTAAACAGTGTTTGGGCAGTCCTGGAGCGTGAGTGGGCCAGAAGCCAGGACACCATGTGTGCTGTAGGACTCCCATTTCCCTGCCACAATCATCCTCACATGAACAGCTTCCTCCCGGCTTGCGAAGTCTGGGCTGCCTGGGGTTTTGGTCTCAGTGGTGGAGGCTGATCTGCAGTGGTAGCTGGAGCAGCTGCATCTTCTCCAGAAAGCTCAGAGGGTAGTGTTTCCAGAGTCCTGCACAGCAGCTGCAGATGCGGGTCAGGTTTATCGTGAAGCATTTTCTCCCACCTCTCCCCATGGGCAGGATTGGTGCCGTGTACTACTGACCCTTTTCTACTCTGCACCCCATCCAGACCCTGCTTACTTGGCCTTTTCCAAGCAGAGAAGAATGTGACCTCAGAGGGTCATAAGACCAGTATTTGTGCATCTCTACATGCATGTGTGTGTGTGTGTGTGTATCTCTAACCAAGCAAGCTCACCTCATCACCTCCCATACTCACTTCAGTCATGCTGTGTGACTCCTTAGTAGGCTTTTCTTGTGCTTCATGCATGATGTGTGCAGATGGTGCTCTCACATTGCTCCCAGGAGCAGACAGTGGTGCAGCTTACAAATGTAGAATAGAATAGAATAGAATAGAATAGAATAGAATAGAATAGAATAGAATAGAATAGAATAGAATCAACCAGGTTGGAAGAGATGTCCAAGATCATCCAGTAGGGATGTAATTCTCCAGGATTGCCTCAGTGGCTTTTTTCTTCACCCTAGATAATTTGTGAAGATCTGAATGAACCCCCCTGGGGAGGAAGGTTCATTGTGTTCTGCATGTCCACCTCAGGGTGTTTGGGAATCTCTGACCCACAATCACAGTGAAAGTATTTGGTAACTACACGAGAAAGGGTTGTCAGGCAGACAGGGTTGAGATCAGAGACTTCCCAACCTGGTGGTCTTGATCCAGCTACAACACTCACAAATGCAAACTTCTGCAGCTTGGGAAGACAAACAGGGGCCAGCCAGCCATGGCCCTGCTGTGTCACCCATCCCTGTCAGCAGTAGCTGCTGTCTGATTTTTCTTCCTCCATCCAAATATCCCTGCAGCTATGGTCCTGAGTGCTCACAGGTGCCTGCTGTGAAGAGCTGGTAGCCTGTGTTAATGAAGTGATCCACTGCATCCCATTCAAAAGCCCACCCTCAGCAGCTCAGCTGCCCACCCTCCCTGCTTGGCCTCATCATACACAGCAGGCTGCAGGGTGGCAACCTGAAAAGTGGACAGGAGGCAACACTGAGATGCTCAAGCCTGAAACACCCCATCCAGGTTTGGAAGAAGTGACTTGATGGGCAGTGCTGCTGGTACCTGTCCCTGATATAGGCATGAGCTGACTTCTCCAAACTGTCCCACCACTCACCCATGGGGGCTCACAGGAAAACAAGCCAGGACACTTAGGAAGTGAGGCATCTTGTGAAGGATGCTGGTATCATAGACTTTGCTCAGTTCAAAACAGGCCAAGTCCTGAGCCTCAAAACATCACTAGATGTGGGTTTCATATCTGCAGCTAAAACACATTGCCATTTGGATCCTGGAAGACTTTTCAGCTTCTTTCAGTGCCTTGGTACTGGAAAAACTGACTGAAGAGCAGTAGAAATTCAGAGAACATGATGCCACAGTTTCCAATTAGGCATGACTCATGCTATGGTCTCAGGAGCAGTTTCCATAGGCAAAAGCTTCTTCCTGGCTGGTAGGGAGATTCCACCCTCTTGGGGCAAAAGTTGAGCAGACCTCAGCTAGTCACCTCATCATCCCCTCTGGCCTTGTCCAGCCCAACATAGGACATTGCTGGTTTGAAGCAGATGGTGTGCAGGAGCACTGCAGGGATCTTCTCAGTGGCAACTGTCCTCCTTGTTTTTTCACAGTTCCTGAACCAAGAAGGAGACCTGGGCTATGGCCTTCAAAGTACCATACCACCAGAGCACTAAGCTTCTAAACAGATGCTTACAGCTTGATGGTGAAGAGCTTTTTGCCTTGATTCCCTGCTCCAAGGTGATCCCTGTGTGGGGTAGAGCATCATCAGGCAAGATTGCCCCAAGCACAGAGAGCTATCTGCAACAGTCATTCATAAGTCTTGGTTTCTCTAATCTCTAAATGCATTATCTAAATGCTTATTTAAAAACCTGCTCGGTAGAAGAAACCTTCCAATGTCATCCACCATGCTTCTGCCTGAGCACAGGACTCAGTGTATTGGCATAACACAATCCTGGAGGGCTTCCAATTGCTGTCTGGGGACTGAAGCTAAAACCCTGGCTGAAACAAGTTAGAGAGGAAGGGAGACCCAAAAGTCACTCGCTCCTTGCCACGTGAAAACACTGGGGGAGCTGTACCTTTCTTTCTGTTGGTTTCTAAATGTAAAATAAGATGGGCTGGGCTGAATATTCCATGTACTGTGAACAAGTTGCCTGACTCAGTTCTTTGCCAAGGTCTGTTCTGGAGCTGGCAATGCAGGCTGGTGACCTGCCTGGCCGCATCTTCTTGCCAAAGGGGCTCTCACGGCAGGGCTGTGCCTGCTGAGGTCTGTTCTTGTGCCACTGCTCAGAAGCTTGGCTGGGCTGAAGCCTGACAAGTGTGGTGATGCTGACTACCTGGTGGTAATGTCCTACCCAACAAGAAGAGGGTCTGGCTAAGGCAAGCTGCAGCAAATGCCTCTGTGTGCATTTCTTAGCTCATGCTGATTAAAAAGTCCACTAGCTGACTCCTCACCGAGCATTGTTCGTGTCCCTGTTTTGGCAAGCACAGCCCCAAGAGGTAGGAACACATCAAGCAAGGGGACCTCTGGGCACCTGCAGAGTAAGGTAGGGTTCTCCCTGGCATACCAATGTATGAAGCCATTTTCAAGCTGCTGGGAATGTGTGCCAGAGGAGGAAGCAGCTGTCGAAACAGCTTATTTTGCTCTTCCCTGGTTCTTGTTTCCCTGAACACTTCATGCTTTTCCATGCCACTGGAAGATAATGTCAAATTGCCTCTCCCCAACATAGCATCTTCATCTGTAGAAAGGGGAGCTGATATTTTTCCATTAACGTAAAGCACAGCAAGGGTAACTCCTAATGACTGTAAAGTGCCTCAGAGACAGCAAGTGTAATAGGCAGCCTAATAATTAGCAGTGTTATTTGATTACAAACCTGGGTGGCTGGCAGCAGGACAGCACAGTAATACTCTGAATCTCTTTGTCTAGTACCTGCCCCTGAATGGAGAATTCGTGCTGGCATCTGGTGCAGGATTTACAGCTTTCGATGGCAGCTGGGATCCAGGCTGTGACTCAGGTATTTTGTGCCCAGACCAGTCACCCCATCGGCCCATGATTAGTGATGCACATTCAGCCCAAACATTGCTACGAAGCTCTTTACTGTCCCACCTCAGAGTAAAGTAAATCGTGCCTCTTTTAATACCTGCATTTTCTTTGATGACTTCCTTCACATCAGATTTTTTTCTTCCTTCCATATCACCTGTCTTATAAAAAAGTAATTATAGTAGGGGAGCCTTTGAAGTTGTAGCAGAGAGGCAAATACTGTTTGCATTTTACCCTGCCTATTAAGCATGTAGCCACATCAAAGCCCTCGTTTTCTTTGCCATGGTATTTCTAAAGTGGTTAGGAGTTACACACTGGTGAGCTGAAACGCAGCCGTGGCAGTGGGCTGGCCTTTGGCCCGACGTGCACAGGGGCTTCAGTGAGCGTGCATTCTTCCCTACCCTCTGACCCTCCAGATCAGGACTGCTGTGACTCAGACAGCAGCTTTGCTTCACTGGTGCCTCTTTACTAGTCTGCAAGCTGTTCCCTGGGGAAATGTATTTTGGGTATTTAAGATCTACCTAATGCTTTCAGTGGCCAGTAATGTCGTAGTTCTCCTGCAGGAAAGGAAGAGTCCAAGCACAGAACCTGTGCCTGTGCTCTGACTGACAAAATAAAGATAACACGAATGTGAAAAAGCCCAAGTACCACAGTATCACCAAGGTTGGAAGAGACCTCATAGATCATCAAGTCCAACCCTTCACCACAGAGCTCAAGGCTAGACCATGGCACCAAGTGCCATGTCCAATCCTGCCTTGAACAGCTCCAGGGACGGCGACTCCACCACCTCCCTGGGCAGCCCATTCCAGTAGCCAACGACTAGTAGGTCTGCCCAGAGGAAGACCTGTAGCATAAGCTCTCTGAAGCCACTCCAAAATCCTACATCCCTCTCATTTTTCTGTTTTGGGGCTGTCTGCCCTCTGTCAGGGATGCTCTGGCAGCTGTCTGAGCTTTGCACTGGGCTTTTCCTGCTGCCTGTGTGTGCTCCTCCCCTGAAATCAACAGGCTTTCTGGGACAGTGTTTGCAAATGGATTCTTTAAAGCATGATTATAAAATTAATGCAAACAGTTGAGTCAATAAAAGCCTGCGCGCTAGCGGAACCAGTGAAGATCAAGCTGCTGGAAAGGGTGAGAAGGAAGCATAATGATACTAAATCTGGCCAGCATGAAAATGGTTAATGGTGAAGTAATTAATGGTCAAACGGGACACTGGTTTTGGTGCTACCCACTGTGGGGAACAGGACCCATCACGTTCTGGCAGGCCTGCTGGGCTGCTGGGAAACTGGGACATGAATTCTCCTAACTGTACCTGCTGCATTTGGACAGCTATTTTCCTTCCAGCCACAAGGGCGAGCTTTACATAAGGAGGCATGGAGGGTGGGTAAGGTGCTGTGGGATCTGGGACCGAAGGCCTGCCTGCATCAGAAGTTGCTGAGACCTCAGCCCTGAGCGTTAGAAAGCTTTGCCTGAGCTTTAGGTGGAGGCTGCCTGGGAGGGTGATGCCGGAGCCAACCTTTCACTCCCTGCCTGCAAGATGAGCTACTCCACTTCGGGCAAAGCGGTGCCTCGTTTCACCAAGCCAGAGGCATCTGTTGGAGCTGTGACTTCGGGTCTGAGTCACGCTTAACCTTTCAAATCGATTTTCCAGGTGCAACAGTCAGGTTTGCTGCCGCTGAGCACCACACGTGGTTTGACCCCACCTTGTGGCAGGCAGTGTCCCACGGTGAGGTGCCGGAGGCAAACACGCACATCTTCTCTGTGGATGAGGAGCGTGTCCCGTGCCAGTACGACGATGTTATCTTCCAGCCCGAAACCTCCTTCCGGATAAACATCGACTCATCGCAGCAAGTGATTCATCTCCATAGCATCTCTCTCATGGGACAGGTAATGTGGCTAGGATGAGAAACCAGCTTGACACCTCCTCACCGTGGCCCGAGAGTAGGTCGGGCGAGGAGGGACCAGCCAGAGACAGAGCAGCGGCACTGCGTGGGTAGCTGGGGCACCCCCGTGTCACTGCAGCTACATGGGCGGCGGCTGCTGTAGCTGGTCTCCATTTCTTTCCTCGCCTGCCTTCCCTGCGGTGGGAGCACAGGCCGCCTCACTATTCGGACTGAAAAAAAAAGAGGTCTACGCACACAGGTCATACCACCACCAACTGGCATCTTCCCCGGCACCCAGGGGCTGACCCCTTCCCAGGCACGTGTTCAAAACTGCACTGCTCTGGAACCCTCTGGGGACACCTCCCTCCCTCCTCCGACCTTAACATGGCCCCAGGCCTGGCAGTCGTCTCCCAGCTTTGTTTCAGTACTGCTCTTTAATTGATTGGAAGGATAGTTATAGAAACGCTGGCAGCCTGCTGTGCCTCAGCCCGGGAGTCAGGCGCACGACGAGTCCCATGCCTTGCCAGTCAGAGGAGGGAAAAGATCAGAGGCGCTGCAGCAGTAAACACAGGCTCCTTCCAGGAGCAGGAGATGCGGCAGGCGTTTCATAAGTTATTTATTATTTCTACCGCTGCACTGCCTGGGATCTGCCGTTTCAGGGCCAGGCGTTAGGTAACTGCTTTTTTGACTGTTAAACTCAGTCGAGGTCCAGGTGGATGCTGGCAAGTCTGGACAAGGCAGCAACCCAAGAGAGCTCACTTCGGACACGTGTAGTCTCAGGGATGCAGAGGTGGATGGTCTTGGGTGCTTGGAGTGGTGCCAGTTCTGCTGACGCCTGGGAACTACCCCACGGAGCATCATCCCCTCCCATATCCACTCCTGTGCCCCAGGGCAGAGGCTGCTGCTGAGCAATGAGATAGAAGGAGAAAGTGCTTTTTGGTTTTGTGATTATAGTTTCTTTCCTGTAAATCCATCTTATGAGCTGCTTTGTCCCTTTGCTATCCCACTCCTTGCTCTATGTGGGGTATTTTCACTCCAGGGCCTGAGAAATCCTCCTGTTGTGTCAGGGCCTGAGAAGCCTCCTGCAGAAGACTGGTGGCTTGGCAAGATAAGGCTGGCCAGTCCAGCTCAGCCTTCACTAATACTGAGTCCACTGAAATGCTTCCCAGATTAAAGGAAAACACCTCATAGCTAGTCCTTTCCTCCCAGTAGTTGATAACCTGAATTTTTTGGGCCAGCAGAAAGAGGGAAAGCAAGAAGCAAGAAAGAAAAGAGCTCAGCCATCATCTGTGGTCTGGTGGTTTGGATTTTTGGGCGGGGGAGTGTTTTGTTTGTTTCCTTTCTTGTTTTAAATTAGAAAGAGTTTTTCTGCTGGGCCCATGGAAAAGCTTGCATGGGTGCTACTGGCAAGACTTCCCTGCTACACTCACTGCATGTGATGGGGTTACACCAAGCTGGCTGCGGGACGTGGCACCGGGCATCAAGGCAGCGCAGCCAGGTGCCTGGGGACAGCACTGTACGTGGCTGAGGATGCTCACCCATCTTGCTGCTCTTTCCCACACAGGAGCTCAGCAGCCCCGAGGCCTGGGATGAGTACCTGCAGGGTCCCTCTGCCCCACTGCAGTTTCACGGCAATGGCACTCTCCAGGTGACAGGCACCCGCTGTCCTGACAAGTCTGGCTGTGCCTGCGGGAACGCCCCGGTGAGTCCTGCCGTTGCAGCTCAGTGTGGTGCCATTGCAAGTTGTGGGGCGAGAGACTGACGCTGCCCTACTCCCCTTTAGGATGGCCATCGCATTTGTGCATCCCTGCTCAGGGCGTCGGGGAGTCAGTGCCCGGTGCCAACGTGCCAGAACCCTTTGCAGCCTCTTGGCCACTGCTGCAAGGTCTGCGGTGAGTCAGAGGCACTGCCCTGTTTCTCTTCCCTGACGTGCTGGCTGCCCCAGCCCCCTACCCCAGGCTCTGCAGGGGAAAACTGTGTGTGAGGAATGCTACTGTTTGTGGGTTGAAGTTTTGCTGCATCACTGCTCCCACGGGTCCCATCTGCATCCCATGTGCCACCCTCTCAGACCATCTCTCTGAAACATCAGCCTGGCTTCTGGGAGCTTGTTCTGAGTTGCAGCCCTTTGTCCCTGCCTCTGGTTTATCCTGTCAGGATGTCACAGCTCATCAAGCTAATAGGGCTCTGCTGAGTTTATGCAGCAGAAAACACTCAGAGGAAGTGCACCTTTTTCACCCTAACATCAGCTTTCCAACAGTGAGTTTGTTTCATTTCATTTAAAATAAACCCATGCAGACTGACAGTGTTCCCTCTGCAGCGAGGGCTTTTCCACTAATCTACCTGGAAGGATGCTGAGGGTAATTCTTCATGCACACTTGTACCCAGATATTTGGTTTATCATAACCCAAGTCATTAAAACAGCACCACATGTTTCTCCAGTGTGCTCCTGAAAGCAGAGCCCCTTAAAGACTTCAGGAGAATTTAGTATTTCAACAGATGCTTACTTGTATTTTTTTCCAAGGAAGATATTTGACTCAATGACTGCAGCATAGTACAGGGAGTGCTGCTATTCCCTCCTCTCCATCTTCCCTCCAAAGCCAGGGTAGCACTACTCAATTGTAGCCTTACAGCCCTGAAACCAGGTACATGAAAAGCTTCCCAGAGGGATATGTGGGAGAAAGCTTTTCAGAAAAAGCTTCTCTATGGAATGTGGTGGAAAACAAAAGCAATCAAACCCAGTTGATAAAAATGCCAGTGAGGGAGGCAGACGTTTCTTGGGGCAGTGCTGCCCAGGGAGGGCTGTGGAGCTGTCACTCCTGAGCCTAGGCAGACCAGTTGCTTGGAGGTACTGAAGGGTCCACAGTACTTACCACGGCAGTTGCATCTGTGCAGCCTCGGCAGCTCTTTGCCCAGGCTCAGCAATAATGTCTTTTCTGTTTGTGTTTGGGCTGCAGGAGCCATCATTAACCTGGATTTCACTCCTGATTTTGACCTGCAGAAGTACCAGGATAGATTGCTGCAAGTCTTGCTGAGCCAGGTACATCAAGTCTGCTGGATCAGGGGGGCTAGCAAAGCCACAAGCCATCATCCATGTCTGTCAATGATTCAATGCTGGTAGGCCTGTCTTGGGGGTTATGTGGTCCCAATGATGCAGGGGGTTCAGCCTCACTCCCCCCCAGCCTGGAGAGCTTACTCTCTGTATTCAGCCTCCTGGATGTGCTAACTTGGCATGGGGGCTGGAGCAGCCTTCCCAGCTCCACAGTCACACTGCTGCTCTCATTGTGGGGCAGGAACAGCTGCTGGCACACAAATGAAAAAGGATGCAGCAGGTCGTGCTGGAAACCCTGGTATAGAAAATGCAGGAGGTCATCCAGATCAGGTCTAGATAACATAGAATGTCAATCCATGTGGCCAGACAAATCTTCAGCAGGGTATCCTACAGCTGCTGTAAGATGGCTTCCAATGCTGGGCAGACACTGGGTGGGTAACTAGCACTGGTCAGCACTCAGACATATCCTCTATGAGGCATCACTTCACACTACTCCTTGTCAGACACAGCATGACACTCCTGCCTGGAGCTGCTGGGGGGGAGGTGTGCTCAGAGTTACACTGGGAGGATCGATACCAGAATATAGCTCTCTTGATCCTGAGCTGAAAGCCTGCTGCCTGCTCTCCCTGCAGCCACTCATGTCTTAATACAGTGTTTAATGGATGTGCTACACGAAATTGCTTTCTTGGCACACTCGCCTCTGCAGGGAGGTGCTGGGTGCCAGGTGCTGGTCACAGCTTGGAAGGGAGGAGAGATATGAACCTGTTACTTGGGAAATGCAATGGCACTGCGGTAACAGGGATGGCAGCTATGTGATGCGGCTCATGAAGATTTATTGGTGAGCCTTGCTGGTGCATCCATCATGACTGTCTGTAGAAGTGATTTCTGCCTACCACTTCTGTGGGCTTCACATGTCTCCTGGTGTTTTGAAAAGCCCAAGTACGGCGGTGTGCGGATGGCCATATCCAAAGTGCACAAAGCGCAGACCTTCCTGGGAGTCATACCCCGAAGCTCCACTCCTCTCATCCAAATTGTGCTGATTGATGATGGAGCAGGAGTGCAGACTGGCACCACTGTGGAGCAGCTGGCAGCAGGCATCATGGAGGACGTAGCACAGCATGGTAATGCCACTGTGCTCCTTGGTGGGTCCCTTGCAGGTGCAGCTAAACCCACAGCTGTCCAGAGGTCCTTGTTTTCTGCTAGCAGCTCATGTGTCTAGTTGGGTTTTGAATGTTTCCAAAGATGGTGACTCCACAGCATGTCCAGGCAACCTGTCCTCTTAATTGACCACCATCGCAGTACAATGTTTTGGGTTTTTTCCCTTCTATTCAAGTGGAACTGACTGTATTTCAGTTTGGGTCCATTTCCTCCTGCCCTGACACTGGGAACTTCTGAGAACAACCTGCCTCAACACTCCAGCTGTGTCTTGCCAGGGCAGAGCAGAAAGAAAGTGTCACATCCCTAGACCTGGTGGTAACCCTCCTCCTCATGCAGACCGGGATATCATTGTCCTTCCATACTATGTCTGGCCATGGTTATTTTGGTGCTCACCAAGACCCCCAAGTACCTTCCTGCAGAGCGGCTTTGCAGCCAAAATGTTATGTGGAGGCCACCATGTAAACTGGCAGATGATGAGCACCTAGGTCACAGCCAGGGGACCTCACACTCTATATGTGGGTAACAGTTGAGTCCACCTAGCTGTGTACCTGAAAGGAGACCAACCAGACAAGCAGCAACAGCCCCAGCTGCTGACTCCTTTTGCCTTGTGTGTGAGTCAGAGTGGGGACGTGCTGCCCTGACCAATCCTGTCCCTCCCAGGTGAAGCACTTGGCATTTCAAGTGGCAAAATGGAGGTGTCCACCAGTGACACTCCCAGTGGGCAAGCCGGAAGCCACATTTCCAGCAGGATCACAGCGGGAACAATCATGGGATTGCTTTTTGGTCTCTTGCTCCTTGGAGGGATCCTCTTTCTCTACAGAAAGGGAAACCTAAGGTAAGGATCAGGCTTCTGTTGGCAATGTATTGCCAGGCTTCTCCTACTTGGGAACAGCTGTCACCGCAGGGCTGTCCTTACAGCTACCTTGGTGGCACATGGGTACAGAGTGCTGCCCAGAGCTCCAGCAGTGGTAGGCATGGCAAGTCAGCCTGCTGTACCACATAATACTGCTCATAGAGTCACAGAACGGATCGGGTTGGAAAGGACCTTTGAAGATCCACCTAGTCCACCCCCTCTGCAATGGGCAGGGATGTCTTCAGCTGTACCAGGTTGCTCAAAGCCCCATCCAATCTGGTCATGAACATTCCCAGGGATGGGACATCCACAGTTTAACTGGACAACCTGTTACAGTGTCTCTCCACCTCATACTAAATAATTTATTCCTTATGTCACAGAATCATAGAATGGTTTGGGTTGGAAGGGATGTCCAAAGGTCATTTAGTCAAATCCCCCTGCACTGAGCAGGGACATCCTCTACTAGATCAGATTGCTCCAAGTCTTGTTGGATCTGACCTTTAGTATCTCCAGGGATGGGACCTCACCTATCTGCCTGGGCAACAGTGTTCCACCACCCTCATGGTAAAGAGCTTGTTCCTAGCATCTAATCTAAATCTACTGTTCTCTAACTTGAAGCCATTGCAAACCTCATCCTATCACCACAGGCCTTTGCAAACAGTCCTTCTCCAGTCTTTTTGTAAGCCCCTTTCAGATACTGGAGCACCACTATTAGGCCTTCCTGGAGCCTTCTCTTGCCCAGCCTGAACAACCCCAGCTCCCTCAGCAGAAGTGTTCCAGCCCTCTGATCATCTTTGTGGCTCTCCTCTGGACCAAATAGACCAGGTTCATGTCTTCGCTGTGTTGAGGGTTCCAGAGCTTAGATGCAGTACTCCAGGTGAGGTCTTACCAGAGCAATGTCTCAGAATCACCACTCATGCTTCTATCTGACCTCATATCTAACCTTAACCTACCCTCTTGTAGTTTAAATTTGTTCCTCGTGGTTCATTGTAGGTGAGGTAGCTGGAAGGGAGGTGGCTGGAAGGCACTTCTGTATTCTTGGACTGTTACTTGGTTGGGAGGATTTTCTTGGTGTCCTGTGCCATGGTGTGCTCTGGCAGGAGAGGAGTCACTGCAGCTTGATTGGAGTTCTGCATAGCCAGGGGACATTGCCTGTTCCTTGTAACAGCTGGTAGTTCTGCTGGGAGATGGAACACTGAAACTGGCAGCTGGGTCAAAATAATTCAAAGCACTCACCACACAACTTTATAGCCATGAAAAGAAGTGACAACATCCAGAAGAAAATGCAGCTTCTGGTGCATTAGTTGCTGATATATCGTGGAGAAGTCTCAGGAGAGAGATAGTGAGGTGCACAGCACCTGGGAGATGGTCAGAAATCATAGAATCAGCCAGGTTGGAAGAGACCTCCAAGATCATCCAGTCCAACCTAGCACCCAGCCCTGTCCCATCAACTAGACCATGGCACTAAGTGCCTCAGCCAGGCTTTTCTTGAACACCTCCAGGGACGGCGACTCCACCACCTCCCTGGGCAGCCCATTCCAATGCCAATCACTCTCTCTGGCAAGAACTTCCTCCTAACATCCAGCCTAGACCTCCCCCAGCACAACTTGAGACTGTGTCCCTTTGCTCTGTTGCTGGTTACCTGGCAGAAGAGACCAACCCCCACCTGGCTACAGCCTCCCTTCAGGTAGTTGTAGACAGCAATGAGGTCACCCCTGAGCCTTCTCTTTTCCAGGCTGAACAACCCCAGCTCTTCTCCATCATCTTCTCCCCTCACAGCTTGGAGAAAGGATCTGTCAGTGAATGGGGCATCCCAGCAGTGCCAGAGCAGGTGTTCAGAGCACCACCTCTGTTTACCTTCACATAGAACTCTGTCTTTCCCAAGGGCAGTTTTGCAGGGTCTATTGATAGACATCTCTGGGTGTGGTGGGGTGTCCAGGGAATTGCTATGGCTCATGTCACCTACTTGGTCATGGACAAACTGGATGGACCTTATAGTTTTTATAACCAGATGTGTATTGCTTCACTTTGTGTATGCAGGGTTCATTGGTGTCTGCCAGAGCATGCTGGTTGTGTTGCAGGCTCTCAGGTCAGGTTGTTTCCTCCTTCCTGGTTCATCTGCTTGGGATCTCTTGCTGCATAGCAGCAGCTGTGACAGAGGGACACTTGCCCTGCTGCTCAGCACGTGCTGACATGACATTTCCTAGCAATAAACCTGAGCCTTCATTTAATTTCTAAATAAAACTCCCATCCTCATAATTGCAACTTAATAATTTATCTTCCACTGACACTTCTTTGGACGCTGGACAGGCCTTTGAAAGTGGCTCTGCCAGCGGTGCGAGGGAACTTTGTGCAGCTGCAGGAGAACCTGAGCCTAAGTCACATCCCTAGTTGGCCCTCTCCTGCGGTGTATCTCCAGGGGGCTCTGGGGCAGGGGCCTTTTGGTCAGTGCCAGATGTTGCTGGAGGGCCAGGCTCAGAGAGTGGTGGTGAATGGTGCCACATCCAGTTGGCAGCTGTCACTAGTGGTGTGCCCCAGGGATCAGTGCTGGGCTCAGTCCTGTTCAATCTCTTTATTGATTATTTGGACCAGGGGATTGAGTCCAGCATCAGTAAGTTTGCAGATGACACCAAGCTAGGAGCAGGTGTGGATCTGCTGGAGGAGAGCCCTGCAGAGGGACCTTGGCAGGCTGGATGGGTGGGCAGAGGCCAATGGGATGAGGTTGAACAAGGCCAAGTGCAGGGTTCTGCACTTTGGCCACAACAACCCCAAGCAGTATCACAGGCTGGGAACAGAGTGGCTGTCTACAACTACCTGAAAGAAGGCTGTAGCCAGGTGGGGGTTGGTCTCTTCTCCCAGGCAACCAGCAACAGAACAAGGGGACACAGTCTCAAGTTGTGCCAGGGGAGGTATAGGCTGGATGTTAGGAGGAAGTTCTTGCCAGAGAGAGTGATTGGCATTGGAATGGGCTGCCCAGGGAGGTGGTGGAGTCACTGTCCCTGGAAGTGTTCAAGAAAAGCCTGAACAAGGCACTTAGTGCCATGGTCTAGTTGCTAGGTTGGAGTGGATGATCTTGGAGGTCTTTTCCAACCTGGTTGGTTCTATGATTCTGTGAATTAGGCAGAAGGCTCTGGGAGCCTGCAAACAGTCTGCTTCCACGCAGTGGAGCTGTTCTGACCACCAGCACACCAGTGAATCTAGCTTGTTTCCATCAAAAAGGGCCTGGAGCAGCCTCTCTGAAGATAGCACAGCTCCCGTGATTGCACATATTGTGGTTACAGTGGTTAAGTAACCATGGGCTCCCAGGACCTGCACTGACATGCATGGAACCACTGCTGAGCCCATGTGCGTCAGGTATCTGGTGCAAGGGATGATCCTCAGGGAGTGGGACCCTTAGGATAAGAGTAATGAAGAAAATAATAGTGGTAATGGTGATTAAGATGATGAAATGATAATATGATAAAAGCAATGACAAAAGTAATTAGTGATTGTTGAGGCTGCAGTGGGAACAGGTGTCAGCTCTGTGGCAATTCATTTTAGGCCACGGCAGGAGAGCAGTGGCTCTGAAGTGCAGCCTGTGCTGGGGCTGTCTGCCTCTGACAAACTCTTCCCTGCAGCATGCATGTCTCAGCCCTCCAGGCTTCATGGTTTCAGCTGGGGAAGGCAGCACAAACATTGAATTCACCTGGGAGAGAGCACAGACAGCTGATTTCAAAGACAGCCTGAAATGTTGTCCCTGTATGTCCCATTCACCTCTTGAAGATGCAGAGTTTCACTTGAGGAAGCTGCTGGGATGGGTGGGACGTGGGTGGGTGATGTCCAGGTCTCTCTACAGGTTGCCTGTCCTGCGCTTCCCGCGGCTCTGGGCCAGAATGGTGGAGCTGGAGTCCTCTGAACCGGCCAGTGACAAAGGCTTCGACAATCCCATGTTTGATGTGGTGAGTCACCACTGCCTGGAGACATGAGGGTGCTCAGAATGTGACCAGGAGGTGGCGGGGCCCCAGCCAGGACCCTCTCAAAGTGTTAGCAGGTTTTGCAATGCATTTGGCAGGAGTCCTCTTTTCCTCAGGCCAGGAGGGGGTCTGTGTGATGGCCCCATCCTCCCACAAGTCACCAGCTCCTTAGCTGCCACAGGAACTCAGCAGAGGATGGGTTTTGCCAAGTGTTTTGCTTCCCTTCCCCATCAGTTGCTTTTCCCTCTCTCACTACCGCAGGAGCCACCAAGCACAGAACCTGGAGAGGAGACACTGCAGGAGAGCGCTCCTAAAGACCACCAAATCTTTTACATCAACCCTCTGTATGATGCAGGCAAGATGGAGACCTAATGGCGTGGTCTCATGCTAGAGGCAGCCACCATCTCTCTGGGGACACTTTTGCGTCCCCAGCCCTCACATCACTTCTGATAGATTTAAACCAGAAGCAGATCCTACCCGAATAAAAGTGACCACATGGTGAAAGAAACCACAGCAAACCTTTACTGATAGGGCACTCTGGTGTTGTTAAGCTGTATTTTGCAGATGCCAGTCATTTCTAGACAGTTCAAGATTGAAATGTCAATCTTGGGTGGTATCTGGAGAAGCTGAGGTCTTAACTCAGTGCTCTGTGCTTTAGCCAGCACTGTGCTGGATTTGCCCAGGACATGCAGCAGGTTGATGGATGTATCCATGGATGCATGATGGAAGTTCAGCACTCAAACACTTTCCAAAATGTGGCCCTGAGCCTCTAGGGCTTGGACTTGTTAGTTGGGTTTAAAAGGAGATCTTTTTTGTGTTCCAGCAGTATGTTCAGTGCTGGGGGATCTCTGCTCGGGGTCCTTCATTTCCCCTCTTAGGCACCTCACTGGGCACTATCTCCAAGGTGCTGTTCTGAGCAAACATTTCCCTCTACCTTCCCTCTGCTGAACTGCCTGAGCTTGGCTCTTCCCTCTATACCCAAGCTGACAGTTCTAAGACC
This sequence comes from Tricholaema leucomelas, assembly GCA_013400475.1. Classification (NCBI taxonomy): domain Eukaryota; kingdom Metazoa; phylum Chordata; class Aves; order Piciformes; family Lybiidae; genus Tricholaema lacrymosa; species Tricholaema leucomelas. The sequence continues at coordinate 180,872 of WAAF01004059.1, read as the reverse complement.
TTCTAGGACGTCCCTGAGGATTTATCATGCACTTCCTGTGATGAAAGAGTGCATCTTCTTGTGCTGTAAAGGGAAAGAGGTCTGGTGCTGGTGCTGGAGGTCCCTGGGGACGAATGAAGGCAGGAACCCAATGACTGGGTAGAGTTGCTCTGGATCGTCTCTAATGAGAGTCAAGGCAGAGACACCAAGAGCCTCGTTAGAGATGGCATTTCTGCCCTGGCATATGTCAAATACCTTTAGCAGCCCGCAATGTCAGGCAGCAGTTCATTACAGGAGCAGGTCTGATGGGTGAGGCTGAAATTATGGAGATGTATTCAAATTTATGCTAATTTACACTCTACTGGGCTTTCAGTAGGGCTTGTTGGCATATTCCATAAGGAAGCAGCTATTTTATTATATTTTGTTCTGGCCTCTGGAAGACATAATCCCTTCTCAAAGGCCTGCGAATCCATCATTAGGTGCATCAGAGCGCTCACCAAGTGTGACAGGCAGCAGGCGGGGATGAGACCAGCCCTGACACTCCCTTGCCTGCAGAGAACGCTGGTAATGGGCAACACAAGCAGGCAGGATACCAAACATGAGATAGACAGCGAACAAGACAACCTCTATGCCACCAGCTGCTGCAATTGCTTTGTAAGTGGGACAGAGCCAGGACTGGAAGGAGGGCTGAGAGTGCTCCCTCAGCATGATTGGGATAAAAAGCAATGTGCCCAGGCAGGAGCTTCTGCTGCGGCTGCCAGGTACTTGGTGCTCAATAAAATGGTCACCAGAAAAGTGAAAAAGCAGAGGAAGCCCAACAGCCTCTGCAGGTGGTGGTCAACATTGCAGGGTTAGAAATATCCAAGTTCCACCACTGCATGACAAGTGCGGAGAGCAGTGACACAGGGCTGGGTCTCCAAAACTCACCCCACATCACAGAGTCATCCCTGTGATGTGAACCCAAGGCATAACCCTCCCACACCTCAAGCCCCCATCTGGACCTCATGAGGCCAGACAGCAGCCGGAGGCCAGAGCAGACATGGTGCAGCATGATCAGCCCATGTGTTGCTTGCCAGAAAGGCGATGGTGCCTGCAAGAGCAGCTGTGGCACCCACCAGCCCAGCCCCATGGCTGGGTCTTGCTGCAGAGGGAAAGGTGTTCATACCTCTACAGTCATTACACCTGCTGCCTGCAAGAGCCTGTCTTTTCCCCTTTCAAATCAGATCATTGCAAGTGACCAGATCTCCTCCTGCTTGCAAGCCTTTACGTACTCTATACATGATTTATTTTTCCATAGCCAGGGCAAATACAATGCTTGCAGCATGCTGGAGGCCGTTACACCAGGCAGCCCAGCATCCCAGTGCTGCCTCACACATAGGGAGGGCTCAGGATCTTCATACAAGGTCCCTGCCACTCACCCTAGGCCAAACCATTTCCCTCCTTGTGCTATTTTTGAGCCCCTTGTGATGTGTATTGAAGGCAAAAGGTGAGACTATCCTATGGTCACAGGCAAAAGGGTCCACAGCACAAGATGGTGGCAGGATGGCCTTTCCCCAGTGAGCAGATAAGGACATCAGCTCTGTGTCCTACCTGGCACATGGGAATTTCAGCATGGACCGTGGCATGTGGTAGATGGTCTCTGGGGACACGCAGCTGCCTCATGGAGAGAGGCAGGCCACCCTGCAGCATGGCTCACCGCCTAGTCACCCCTTATATTGGGGTGTTCAGATCTGCTGCTGGCAAGGCTTCCTTTTTGAAATGCATTAGCAACTCCAGGTCATTTACAACAGAGGCTGTAATTAAAACAGAGACCAATTTTTGTCAGTGCACTAGCAGAGCACGTCCTGTGCTTTTCCTTCAGAAGCCATGCCTGCTTGCTTGTACAGAAAGGGTTGCAGGGAGTGGGAGCTCTGCGGAAAAATGCTGAAGCACCAGAGTCAGTTTACGATGCTGGGGACCGACAGCTGCTGGAGCTGGATTGATGACCATACCCTGTGCACTACATATGCAGACAGCCCATGGTGCAGGCAGGGTGACACAAAGGGGTTTGGTGTGTAAGAGTCTCTCCTGGGATCCTGACTAACCAAGGAATTTAAGTCACAGACATCTTTGGTAAGCAGCACATTAGAGGGGCAGTTGATGCTGCCGAGGTTGGGCACCTGGTGGCTTTGTTTTGCTCTTGGTCCTGAGATTCGAGGGTTCCCTGCTGCAGCAGACTAATGCGAAATGCATTAGTGTTAATGGCAAGATCTCCCGAGTCATTGCTTCCTGGGGCCTTAAAAGTAACCTGCACGTTATTAACGGACACCAACTCACGTCCTTGTGCCCTCCCTCCATGCGGTGCAGCCGATCACCCGAGTTGTGCAGACCGAGAAGCAGCTCTCAAAATACCACCAAGCCTACAAACAGACCTGCCCCAACGTAGGTTTTTTTTCATTTCTGGAGGTTTTTAGTTTTTTTTTTTAATTGTAGCAGGAGGTAGCAGCAGGGAGGGCAGGGGAGGGCAGGGCATTCGGCAGGGTCTGGCACTATCCAAGTGCAGGAGCTGGCCAAGGCGCTGCGGGGCGGCAGCAGAACTGTGGCCGTCTCCTCCACCCGCATCTGCACTGCTCTCCTGAGGGGGCCGCAGAGCTGGCACTGCGTAAGAAACCGGGAAGCAGGCGGTGCTGCAAAACCTCTGAGGGTTTTACCTGAGAAGAGGACCAATAAAGCCGCGTAAACCTGGGTAGTCAGGTGACAAAAAAAGCGTTGCGGCTTACTGGGGAGCAGGGGAAGTATTTGCTGCAAGGACGTGGAACTGGCTGATTACCGAGTTCATGTTCCTCCTCTGGCTGGAGCACAGCACTGCAGTTCTCGCTTGCTAAGCACGTCCTGCCGTCTTCTGTTCCTGTCCTCACCTAACCCTGCCCGCAACTTTAGTCTGAGCATCATTCACCCGTGGACCATGCTCTGCCAACATTTGGCTTTCTCCGGCATCCTGCAACAGGTATGCAGCTGATGTCCAGACTCGTCATCACCCCCGGACTCCAGAAACACGGTTAGAAAGGCATTGCAAGGGAGGACAGAGATCATGCTGGCTCTTTCCAAGCACTGTGGCTTCCTGCCTGCCTGCCCACCGCAGCCCATGCCATGGGCAGTTGGGCAGCGGCTGTCACCCTCTAGGAAAGTTGCTGCTCTGCAGTGGGCAAGGGTAGCAGCAGCTGCAGCTCTTGCTTCATACGCTACAAGGAACCCAAGGCTGCCAAGAAAGGGACAGTGAGAGGGGAGCCACACTTGCAAGTAGCAAGCAGACAGAAGGCAAGTTCAGAACTGCTGCCACTACACAGGCAGGTAATGCTTTTTGGTATGTCTTCCTCACTTCTATCTGTCAGTGCTGCTTTCAAACAAGCAGGCAGAGCATAAAATGGACCCGAAGATGCTCCAGCAGACCAGCGTGCAAGAGTGCCATCTTTTTTTTCCTTTCCCTTTTAAAATAGGCTAAACTCAGCAAGACAAGGTTTGCAGTCATGATGCGACACCTTCCTTTGCTTAGCTGCACCTTCAGGCCCCAAAGTCATCTCTACCCTCAAAGGCTTTTCTGCTTCTCAGTGCTTTAGACTACCAGTAAAGCTCTTAAGCTTTACTCATCACTTTCTCTCAGGGATGTCTAATCTGGCATTGTGCAAAACAATGAGGATGCCCTCCCTGTGGTAAGCGTTCACCCTGCAAACAAAGCAAGTGTATATGCCCCACCTCCTTAGAAGATTACACCCATTTAAGAAAGCTGTTCCAAGCACATCTGCGCTGCAGAGGTGCTAGCAGACGAGTTCCATTTCTTGGATAGCAAGCAACACCAGAATGTATTCCAAAGTACACAGCCTTTTGGGGCAAGGATCCATGCTAGAAGTGATTAACATTTCTGGTGAGTGGCACACCCCTTACCCAGCTTCAGGACATGATGGAATGCCTCTGTGAAAATGGAATGGGCAGAGGAAGAGGGAGAGACCAAATGATCCTCATTCCTTGCATAACTTAATTCTTCAATTGTGATACTAGACTGGTAGTCTGCAGGGAGAAGAAAGTGCACCATTGGAGGAACACTTCACACAGAGACTTGAATTTCTGCATTTCTGAAAGTTCTCCCAATGGCTTAACTTAGGAGGACTCTGTAGGTAACCAGCATCAGAAGCCTTAAGGGAATAAAAGATTTGGAAAGGGCTGCGGTGGAGGACTCAGGAAGAAGTTCTGCTTTGCTAAACTTGAGGGGAAGAAAAAAAAAAAGAATAATGTATTCATACTGAGCAATTAATTTATTTTTCTAGAAACGTTCTCCTGCTTAAATTATAACCAAGCTCTGGCACTGCTGAGTGCTATGATTTAATACCCCCATAATTAAAGACTGTTGTCATCCTAAGCCCTCACTGTGCAGAGAAAAATCAGCTCAAGAGCAGCAGAAATGTTTTTTAAAAGTCAAAGATGATTAACATGAAATACTTGTGAGAAGGCTTCTGGCACACAGCCCTCAAACCTCCTGTCAGCTATCACCCCCATCCCCAGGGCACAGTGCACCTTCCCAAGCTGACTCAGCCCAGCCTGCTGGCCTTGACCCAGTAGGTTTGGTCAAGCAAGGAACAGCAGGGTCCAAAATAGCCACCTAGGCCTCTCCTCATCAACCTCATTAATGTTAGATGGAGCAAGATGAGTGCGACAAAAGAAGAAGCAATCCAGGAGCATTCAGGCACTCCACATGGGATGTTTACCCAGGACTAGAGATGTTGGCTCTGTTCTGGATACCGTGAGCTCTACAGTGCTCAAATACTGAAGCACAAGGGGGACTATACTGAAGGGCTGCACCATTCTCACAACCATCTTTGAAATGTTCCTGTCTCGTTGGGACTTCTGCTTTGACAACAAGTCGAGTCTTTATTGTTTTATCATACTTTAGATGCCTGAGCAGCTCCTGTAGCCTCCTTACCATGCTTAGTCACATAAATAATTAACAAGAATTTAACAGGGCCAGCAACTCAGTGAAATGACAACTCAACACAAACTGAGGGCGCAAAATTTCAACACTGTATTCCAGCAAAAGGACTTCCAGTGCTCCTGAACATGCATTCACACGAAGAAACACAAACCTTTCTTGCAGCATTCAGATAAGGAGCTTCAGAGTGTCTTTCAGTTTATGGGAAGGAACTATTACAAAGGCATCGTATTTACAGTACGACAAGGGGCAATGTTTTATACTAGAAAAGGGCAGACTTGAATTGGACATTAGGAAGAAGTTCTTTACTATGAGGGTGGTGGAACACTGGAACAGGTTGTCCAGAAGAGTGGTGGAGGCCCCATCCCTGGACATGTTTGAAGTCAGGCTTGGTGTGGCTCTGAACAACCTTATGTCCCTGCTTACTGCAGGGGGGTTGGACTAGATGATCTTTAAAGGTCCCTTCCAACCCAATGCATTCTATGATGCTATGTAGAACGTCCATGCCAACAAAGCAAATGTACCATGAAACTAAAGTGGATGTCAGTGCAGACTGTTTTTACATGTCAAGACAGACAACTATGAACTTTAAAACCTCCCTCTTCTGCTTTATTGACAGGTAAATTGTTCAAAAATGTTCTCACAATTCAATAATTACAAAGACTTAGACTTACATTAAAAAAAGTAAAAACCAGAAAACCCCCAAAGCAGTAGTGTCCAGCTCTAACTGAGCTCCTTTATCAAGAGTCTGAGAAAAAGAGCAAGTACTGTCGAACACTTAATGTAACAGGATTAAATGTTGACTAGAACACTCAGTTTAAACTAAAGATAAGTGCACGTCCTATACAGTGTTTCAGAAAAGAACATCAGCCATTGGTATATCATTAGCCCATTTAAACCAAATTTTAAATAAGTGACATCCAACTGTCATAAAATTGGCACAGAAGGCACACTAGTGTGACAATGACAAACTGGATATGCCAGCCAGTGAATTAATTACAAGCTTTTAATGAAACATGGTCACAAACCTTTGATTACTAAATGTATAATACATGGAAGCATGAGATTAAATATACACGCAAAACATCACCACTGCACGTGGGCTCATAGCAAAATATACAGGAGTGTGTTGTGCATTTTTCTACATGATCAATACTTGCTTAATAATCATGGGGTCTTCATGCAGGTGAGGATACAATTAATGAGAAAAGCAGCACCCCCAGTGACACATCCTTCACGTTCCACTTTGGTAACCGAGGAAACAGACTGATTTTTAGTGCGACATAGTCCCTTAGGTCAAGCAGAATTCGAGGGCAACGCAACTACGAGAAGGCTTGCTAGCTAACAATGCAGTGTGTCCTTACACCAAAAATCCCAGGAGAAACAACTTCTCAGGAGGAGACAGGCAGGAACTAGGAGTAAAGCTTTTTTTCACAGCAGTAATTACCAGTATTTTTAAAAGCCCTGACTAATGACTGACTGACGAGGACTAAAAAGCAGGATATGGGTAAAAGGTAACTGACAACAGTCCTATGTACAAGACTAAAAAGTTGGTAGAAAGATAGAAAGAGAGTTATGCAGCTGTATATATGTAATGGCTAAGATGAATTAAAAGGCCACAAAACTATAACCAACTTTTATTTGACTTCCTGGTGGATCTATTGATGTTGGAAACAATCTTACAGCTTCCTAGCATTCTCCTTAAGATTTAGGAAACAAACAGTTAGGGGGAAAGGGGAAAACAGTATTCATCTGAGGATGTAACTAGATCTGCCCGCATTTTCTATTTAGAGGTCCAAATTGTGTCTAAAAGGATTTCCTGCTAATGAGACATTACATCATTCTATAGAAAAATAATATTCCTGATATTATAGCAACATTATCAGTATCTCTCTCTATTTCTTTTCTCAGCATAAAGAATAAGACTATTTACTGGTGGCCTTAAATGCTCCTATGCAATAAAACTGTATCACAGCTGTGCAGAAAGGAACCAACCGTAACTGAGCGGTGAACAATTCTGCATAAAAAGCTCCATCGCTATTTAGTAAAGAATTTTCTTCATTTCAATAGTTTGTATCTACAATCTGGACATATAATTATTCTTGTACAACACCAGAGATTCAGTGTCAGTCTTGGCACTAGCATCTGAGACAGCTTTGCCCTGCTCTAGAATACTCCACGGAGTAGTGGAAGATTGAAGCCAGAAGGGTGAGAGCGGTAGTGTTACGCATCACAGGTCGATTGATCCAGTCCATCTAGTGTAAGCTGATTCCTGTGAGGAGAGTTAGGACTTGGAGGACCACTTGGATTTGAGCTGTTGGATGGTGTAGAGTGTTTGGTGGAGTCTGAATCAGGCTGTTAATGAGAAACAACAACACAGACACATAAAAATTATGCTTAAGACCACTTCTTTGCACCCGTAAGGTTTCAAAGGCACTCAAGTTAGGGCGAGCAACACCTATGAAGCAGTGTGCATTAGATTAATTTCATGCCAATACTTCCATTATTGTCAACAGGCTGTGGAGAGGTCCTGAAGGTGACCTTCTGATGTACCAGGAATTATGGCCAAGCAGTGGACACTGCTACATTGCAGGTCCCAGTTCTTCAGCCACTGCACAGCTCTCCTGGTGGAATGTATCTACCTGTCCACTATTGGTGTGAATTTACCAGTCTGCATTTTTAAAGCAGCTCCCAGCAACAGAAGAAGGGGACACAGTCTCAAGTTGTGCTGGGGGAGGTATAGGCTGGATGTTAGGAGGAAGTTCTTCACAGAGAGAGTAATTTGCCATTGGAATGGCAAATCCAAATGGTGGTGGAGTTGCCATCCCTGGAGGTGTTCAAGAAAAGCCTGGATGAGGCACTTAGTGCCATGGTCTAGTTGCCTGGACAGGCCTGGGAGATAGGGTGGACTGGATGATGTTGGAGGTCTCTTCCAACCTGGCTGATTTTATTATTCTTACAATAGCAGCAGATACATCTGCATTTATAAACATGCAAACAATTAAGGACAAATTGTCTTCAGCTTGGTGAGAAGGAAGGAAACAAGCACATGAACTGTTTACAAAACAGCAAGTGACAAGCACGTGAAGTGAAGCGAATTGCCAAGTACCAGACTGAAGATCTGGAAACAAAATATACTTATTGGAGCTGCCCTATGCCAGTATCTAATAAAAACAGTCTATCCACAGTTATTTCCCCCCAGCATTAGACTGGCTGTTGGATATTTGCCTTCACAGACTGGTCTCACTTCAGCAGGAGGGCTGGCAAGTTTCCCACTGTTTTGGCAAGTCACAACTGTGAGCACTGTACACATTCACAGCTAAAAAATGCTGCACATGAAAAATCGGTATCATTGCAGCAAGTCATTTTCAAGAAAGGGAATACATATTTAGCAAATAGATTGAAAGGTAACATCCCTCAAGAATACTGTTCACAAGGTCCTGCATGGCTCAGTAATAAGATCATCTCTAACAAGATTATCCTAGCACGATACAGCTCAGGCTGCAATAAAGCCAAAAGCCAGGGGGAAAATAGCATAAAGCCAAAAGGTGTTAGCAGGCCCTCCCTTTTCAACTTTCAGACTACTGGAGTTTGATTTAAGAAATCATAAGAAACTGTAAGACCTATTAAAAATGTAAAAACCTTAGAATCTATCACTACTTGTGCTTACAAACAGCAGTTCTCATTAGTGCATGGAATGTAATGGAGTTTGGGAAGGATGCTGCAGAATAACTCAGTCAACTGCCACAGTCCTTGATCAGCACACCTTTGAAAATGGAGACAGTTTCAAAACCACCTGTGTTTAGAGATCCCTGATGATGTTTGCTTTTAATGGCCTATTTAATGGCCTATTTAATGTGACAAAGGAAGTCAGAGCATCGCTGTCATCAGCACTTTGGACAAATGATTTGACTTGGGGTGTACTAAGGCATCCTGCTAAGGGCTGCTTTCAGGAGAACACTCTTCAGAACATTACATGGACCTGTAGAGATGGGTACCAAAAAGCACAAAAGAGTTGCGAAGACCTTGATCTACGAGTTTGTCTCACAGGAATAGTTCCTAAGACTTTCTTTGCACAGCAGTGCTTGAGCAAGCTTGGAAGAAGCAGCACCCATAACAAATCAAGTATGATTTCTGGTTCAATAATCTCCATCTCCCCTTGGCCTCAGGGACACCAGTTTTGTATGGCCAGGACATGACCAATTTGGTGACTACTGGCACATACTTTTACTCTTGTTAAGAGCAGTTTCATGTATTTTAAAATACGATTCCTTCTCAAGTTGTATGACAAAAAGTCTTCCTTAAGGCAGTGCAGAAAATTACTTAATTAGTCATATTACTTTGCTATTCTATGCTAATAGCCCAGAGAACATTTTTAGGAGCTTTGAGGACATTTCATCAATTAGTCTAACTTCCCTTGTCTACAAAGCTTAATCCAAGACATACTTCTTAAAGTATCACCAGAAAAAGACTTTTTTCACAACTTTGCTTTTGTGCTGGCATATCTAACTTGCAATCATACGCTGCAGGCTGGAGGAAATATTTGTGGAAGGAAAACAACTCCAAACTGGGCATTGTCTTCGTGAAGTATTTCTTCAGAAATGTGGTTTATTGGAAAAAGGCAACGATCGACAGCAACAGGATATTGTCAGTCTCCGTTTAATAAAAGCTACTTTACCTCTTTGTCAAACTCCTGGTCAGGATCAGACATACTTCGGGAAGGCATAGCTCCTCCCACATCACTGCCACCTGTAGGGACAGAAGGAAAAAAAAAGGAAGGTTTACACCTCGTGTTGAAGCCACAAATGAAAGCTCAGAACTGACACGCTTGCTTCCAGTCTTACTTGAAGAGGGCCATGAAATATAGCTTTTGTTTCTCTGCTGCTGCTGCTGCTGCCGTGAGAGGTTAGCTGTAGATGGACATGTTTTTTCATCCTGAGCAGCAGGTAGGACACTCTGCAGTTGAAATGAAACACCTTGTTAGCCAGCAACAAAAGCTATCCAACTAGGAGTTGTTACTCGTGACAACTTTACTGTGCTTTTGAAGCTATTACAACCCAGTGTTGGTAATAAAACTCTGAACTTACTTGACCACATCCACATATTTTCAGTAACAGACACAAACCCTGAGAAAGACAGAGAAAGAACTAAGCCTCAAAGCAGCCACTGGAACCTGTCAGCCAGCAAACTCTCTATGAAGGGGCAGCGACTGTACCAACAGCTCTGCTTTCCTTCCTCCTCCTGCTGAAAGGACAAATGCATTACTCTCACCTGGGCTATCTGAGAAGGACAAGAAAAAGCCTGACTAGTAGCTATAAAACAAAGGGTACAAACTACAGAAGTCCACCTCTGTGCTTTCCTCTCATGGATTTAACACTAAAATAGCTCCCAAAATGCTCCATTTGTTAAATGCAAAATAAAAATAATGCTAAAAAAGCACTGCAACTTACATGCATTTAGTTACCTCCACAGCCTTAGTTTTTTCCCCCTTGTTTTTGCTCTAGAACTGACGAAGTGCCACAAGCACACCATTTCAGTTCCTAGCAGCTTGTAGCTACTCCTACCCTTGGCTAGGGAAGCAGAGGAGGGACAGGAAGAGGAAGAAAGAAGAGGGGAGCCGTGTAGTGAGGAATGGTCACTCTGGAGAGAGATTTCAGCAGAGATAGGGCTCGTGATAGACGTGCTCAAAGCCTGTTGGAGGTGATATCAGAGCAAAATGTCGAGAGGATGAGGGGGAAGGAAATTCATTCTGTTGTTTTAAGACAAAGAAGAAAAAAGGAAGGAGGAGAGACTGATTATTGACGAAATGACTAACAAGCTCCTGGCAGCGATATCCATTGCTTTCAGTGTCTTATTCCTAAGTCAACTAACAGTACCTTGCACAGGATTTAGAAGCATTGCACATCAGGAAGGTTCACCTTTCTCATAAGAATTAAAAGAAGAATTTGGTACATAGATAATACTTTTAACTCCACACAGTTCATCTACACAGTTTTTCTGAACAAGGACAAATGCACATATATCTCCCTCCCTTTTAAATATATTTTTACCAGTGGGAGGTCCATGAGAACCTGCATTCCATCTCCTGGTCCCATATGAGCCACGTGGTTGAAATTTGTTGGGTTAGAAATCATCTTTGACCTTAGCTCAGGGTCTCTAAGCATTTCCCTAAAAGAACAGAGATATTTTGACTATCAGCACTCCCAGTCTTTGCATCTCATTATCTACACTAAGTTACAGAAGCAATTAATTTCTTACCGCCTCTGTTGTAATCGCTCTTCCTCAGGAACCTTAAAAACAAATCTTCTTTTGCTCCTAGTTCGAAGCATTTGCTTCTTGCTGTTGTCAGATGTCTCTGGAACGCTGAGGACAGCTCCTGCTGTAACGTCACAATGCAATTTCACATTCAGAGGTATACGTTAGCCCAGATGCATCCAATAAAAGTTTCACTTCATGCAAAGGTGACATCGCTTCAAACTACTCAGCTTTGTGTCACTTCCCCATTTCTCCCCTTGCTCTACTCACCTGCAAATTTATTCTTGAAATATATTAGTCTTGGTGGCTCACAGTTAAGGAGATTGAGCGTGCCATCCATGTTTAATGGCCTGATCTGTTTCAAGGAAGGAGGCAGAGAATTAACACAAGCCTAGCATATGATGTGACAAAAACATTTCACTTGGAATTACCTCAATTAAGTTCTGTAGTCAAAGAAAATGACTTACCCTTCGTAGGCCAATGGTCTGGACCCATTCCATAGTGTTAACATCAAATACGTCTACACCATATTCGCTATACACTGTGACATATGAAGAATTGCAACCTGCACAGATTGAAAAGAGAGAACCTTAATGTGGTTTTAGTAGACATATTTCAGCGAGTTTCAAGAGTTACAACTTTTCCATTATGGGCAAGATACATTTCAGTATTTTCCCAGCCCCACTTTCAAATGGGTATTTTTGTGAGAAAAGATTTTGCTAAAGACAACTGCCAGCATTATAGAAAGGTTTAAATTGGAGCATTTTGGTATTTTTAAACTTCAGATTATGATTTTATGAAATTGTAAAAGAGTGTCTGAATTTTTCAGATGCATACAGATTTACTGCTTGGTGGGAACTGAGCAGCTACCTTTTCTACAGATGTAGATGACTTCACTTCGGAAGTAGCCAACTAACTATACATCTGCTGTGCAGGGGAAAAGATAAGGTCACTGCCTGTGAGGTGGGTCATGAAGTCCTGATGTGGATCTGGTCTCAGTTTCCTTCCTCTTTTGATAACAATAACCTAACTTTAGATATTCATGTATGGCTTGCTTCCATCAAGGTAACAGAAAGATGTCACAATGCTTAAAGCCCACAACACATTTTCTCTTTTTTTGTGGTGTTTTGTTGGTTGTGGGATTTTTGCTTTTGTTTTCCTAAAAAGCATGAGAGATATGAGCAAACAGGTTTATTTTAGGTCAAATGACAAGTGGTGATCCCTAGGGCTTCTTATCAATGTGCTTCTGCTCATGTAGAGACTCTGTCCTGATGCAAAGAGCAGTTACTAGAAAATTATGGGACTTAATAGAGATAAGAGCTACTTCAACAAACAATAGGAAAATAAAACATTAGAATATTAAACACATCACAGAATCTTCTTAGAAGAGCTGAAGTCAGGTTGTGGGGCTATTGTTTGAATTTCTTCACAGGGAGCCTTGAGACAGCTATCACAAGTAGGTACTGCAGAAGTGCTTTACAATCAAATATTTATTATATGGGGTCATGGTTGGCTTGGATGTCCAAATCAAGGGACACCATCAAGCATCAGAGGGAAACACCAACTGCTACTGCCTGGACAGCTTGTAGCCAAGGCCAACACTTACCAGTAAGACCTGATGAGCCTGATCAGTTGTCAACTGGCTCCTAAAGGAACAGGTCAGTGTCTGCACTGATCTTGCCCGCGACAGACCTGCTGTCTCCGAGTCTTTGTACCGCACCATGTTGAAGCTAAGCACAACATCCGCGCCGACTCAGCACAGAGCCAACACATTAGGCTGCTTTAAGTGCAGCCTAGAAATGCCACTCAAGAGAACAGAGCTGACTGCATTAGTGCAGACATCAGCCCCTCCAAGTAGCATGAGGGAACAATGCCCTAAAGACAAATTCTCCATCCTATCCTAAAACCTCTTTACAACATGGTCCTTTACCATAGCAGAAACTGCAACAGGGTGGGAATCATTCCTCATCTGTTGCTCTCCAGATGGAACAGTTGAAATATACCCACCATTGTTAGTGACAGAGGCCAGGACTGTAGAGGGAGGACACGGCTCACGAAAAGGGAAGTAATAGTTTCTTTTGGCAACAGGAAAGGTTGCTCTTTCTACAAAAGCAGCCCTAGGCCAGTGCACTTAGGACTGCACATACAAGAAAGCTATAAACCAGTTTACAGTAAGAACAGCTTCTAATAATAACAGGCAAAGCTATTAACTAGCAAGCCTAGTTTGCTGAAAATAAAAACTGAAACTGATACAGGAAAAGGAAACATTAGCTTTGGCTAATGGTGGTTTAAAGTAAACTTGCAACTACATCGTTTCCTTGGGCCTTAGCTTCAGACATCTGTACAGAACTAGGTCAGAGTAAAAAGCAAGCAAACAATTTAAGTTCAAGACAATTAAAATTAAACAAAGTGCTGTTGGGGCCTGGCCTGATCCAACCAACATGCTCTTAACCATTCGCTTCAGTATTTAAACAAAAAGCTATTTCTTGCCTGCAATTGTTCAAAATATTTTAACTGCTGTTTGAGCTTCAAAAAGAAATCTTGGTTTTACCATGGATTTGTCTACTGAATACTGAAAAATGCTCTGCATGTGCTTCTGTCCTAACTAGCTGATAAACCAATGCCCTGAAATGAGCAGAGTGGTTGGAAAATTATCCCCCACTTGCCTGTATTATTTTTGGAAATTCTCCCCCTAAAACTAAAAGGAGAAAAATTGCTATCAGTTCTCCCCAAAGCAGTATTTTTACCTCTTATTTTATTATCTTTAAGAATCTTTATAGTTACATTTCATCTTCAGCTTTCTATGGTACTTCTGAGTAGAGGACACAGAAGACATCCTACAGACAACTAGACATTATACTCTCCGGGGAGTTCTCTTTGTTCTCTCAAAGAATTTCACAGGCTACTCTTGAATTGTCCTGCATCCAGGACTATTCTCTGTAGAAGTTATTTTGCCTTCTCTTATTCCTGTTTCTGTGTCCTGTAACAAGACAGATCTTCTTTTCTTGCAGCATCCAAGATCTCAGCCCTGGAGACCACCATGTCCAAAGCTACCATCAGGAAGAACCATGTATACTGTTAATTCATCAAAACTTAACCTGTAGCTATTGAAAGACAAATTGAAGGAAAATAGAATACAACACTGATTATTTTCAGACAAGTAAAGCAGCAACAGGGATATGGCAACAGAAAAACATATACATACTACAGGCAACAGGAGTTGCAGGCCACATTAGTTCCTGCATGCGTGACCTTCGACCTTGCGAATCGACGTATACTCCCATATGGCTGAAGCAAAGCAGGTATTCCTCATTACTGAGCTCCACAGCACAAAGGGCATCAAAAGACTGCTGTGAGAGGAAGATAAGCGAGGGGTCATTAGGATTTACCAGGTTTATAGATTGTCCATCTCCCTGGATGGTCAACAGAGAGAACCCAGACTGGTAGCCAACACAGAGCTTGTCCTTGAACACTGCCATCCACTGTACAGTTCCTGGAGCCAGAATTTCACTGAATTTTTTGTGGAAAGGTTTAGTTCTGTGGATTTCATAGCAGAAAACCTGTCGTTTGACAGCCACAAACAAACAAGTTGAAGTACTCTTCTTTAGTGTTCCAGTTGTAATCAGTTGGCAGCCTTTAGTTTCTGCAAGCTTAATGTCAAAATTTCCTTCCGACCCATCCAGAGATGCCCAGGGGTAAAGGTGAACATGATGGTTCCGACCGCAGATGAGGATGATAATTTTCTCTTTGGGAGCAAGCTCTATCTGGTACACCTTCTTGCAGTCAGCAGCTCGGACTATCACTGCAAAGGAAACAAGAGCTTGCTGTAAGCTGAAGAAGAAAATCACGGGGCATGGAAACACTGCAGTATTACATATTGATGTCTGAAAATGTATCTGAACACAGACACATACCAGGTAAGAAAGAGCATTTATTACACATTTGATGCTCTGTTATTAATTCCTAGAACAAACTATGAAACAAAGCACTCCTGTCACTCACTCGATTGATATAAAGTCTCAGCAACACTTTGCAGGAAAAAGCTGCTTAATTGCCTAGGATCAATGCAGAAAATATTTCATATCTCTCTACTATCTTCTGAAAGGGGTTCCACCTTCAGGAAAACATCAACACCTTCAGCAAAGCATCAACGTCTTCAGCAAATTATGAAGGAGTATCAAATTAGCAGAACACAAAGAAATACAAAGTATATAATGCTGATCACTTAGTGCTATAACAGCTAAATGCTGTACTGCTGACAAATGTCTTGGCCAAATAAAAAAGCAGTACAGGAAGTAGGTGTTAAACACCTAGGTATGTGTGTAACTGAGAAAGGATCAGGAAGAATGAGCTTAAGTAGTAGAAACAAAGTTTAGGACAGACACCAGGAAAAGCATTCTAACACTGAGGACAAGTGGGAGGTGGAGTTGCTGTCCCTGAAGGAGAATCCTGGATGAGGCTTAGTGCCATGGTCTAGTTGATTGGCAAGGGCTGGGTGCTAGGTTGGACTGGATGATCTTGGAAGTCTCTTCCAACCTGGTTGATTCTATGCTTCTAAGTTAGAATACCCATAGAAGCTGGAGAGTTTCCCTGTTAGATGGGTTTTAACTGTGTTAGAGACAGCTAAGGGGGGTTAGGCACAATGTGTTCTGCTTTTGGGACTGTGGGTGCACAGGCACTTTCAAGAAAGCAGTATTATGTGAGGTATAAATACAGATTAATCATTTCTAAACTTTCACTTTTCTGTCAGTTGAATGCATACTAAATACTTGTGCATGATAACTTTAAAAACCTGAACCAGACAGCCTAGAAATTACATGCATTTTTCAGCCATAGCCACAATACCAAGTTCTTTAAACTTCGTAACAAGACTTTGACTGTCTAGATCAAGAAGCTACATGCTTTTGAGGTATCCTAGCTGCACAAATAGATGATATGTCTGAAGAAATGTTCTGTGAAATAATCAGGTGTTGAAACTTTGCCACAGAACAAGAGATTTTTCTTCCCCCCCAGCCCCAATTCCAGCTTAGAGTTTAGTTTATTTGTTAAGAACTGATATCCTGACCAAAGACTTCTGATGCAAGCAGCTGGCAGTCTATTAACACTGAAAATTACAATTGCCATAAAATGAAAAAGATATTAATGAGTTATAAAAACATTATTAACACACAGGAGCTGGCCACAGAAGTCTCTTGCAAAACATCTTTTAACTTAAATCCAAAATTGGTAATTTATTTTCACATTTACATATGACATGGTGACACAGCTAATCGCTCCTTTAGGAATGACCTTTCAAATTAAACATACCATTTATTTTAGGCAGGAAGCTGTACTGGAATTATCTGCATCTACAGTCATGTTTATACCTAAGTACTTAGAGAATGGTGACCACTGGAAGGTTACTCAAAGGGATGGCATTTATTACTGCCCAAAAGGATTTCAAATATTTGCTGTTTGTCCAGAATCATGCAATACCTTATTCTAAGCAAGGAAAAGCAGTAACGTTTTGCTTTTTGCCCCCAAACCCACATCCCTGACTTAATTTGATTTTGAAAGTCAAGCAAGTCTTTAAAGACTTGTACTCACCGCTTATTTTACATTGAAATGCAATCCACCTTCCATACAGCTATGAACTAAATTGCATTGAAAAAAGAAATTCAAATTCTTCCATGAAGGCTAAATTTTAAAAGAAGTATCCTTTTCTTTTTTTTCAGTTGGGATGACAATGACTAAAAACACTCAAAGAGGTACTTCAGGAGCGTCCTGCTGATTTTTCTGAAGTTGACAAAGGTTATCTTCTGATTTTTTACAAGTCTGAATCACTGACCTAACATCCTCAACTCCCAGATGGTTAAAGACACCAGCTGAACCTAAGCTCAGAGGTTATAAATACAGGTGAAGAAAGAATTAGGTGTTTTGTCAAAAACAATCTTATCAGAGAGACAAGGCTGTTAGATTTTATATCACAAAAAGTATAAATCCAGAGTGCTCCAAGCATGGACTTCATAGAAATATATTATTCCTATAAATTCAGTTACACACAACCAGTTTCTTCATTTTTTTGGTTCATTTGTTTAAAATATCTTATTTTTGAAGTAGACTGCAAAATTAGCCAGCCTTGCTCTTTGCGTTTCCACACTTAAGATTGCATTTTGTGTGGATTAACACCAAACAATCTCACCACCACATGCTAATAATCCTTTTGGCCCCCAAGCTTGCTTCACCATACCAAGGCATGTCTCCCATTGCTATTTGTGTTTGTGATCAATGTATCAGGATAAAGGAAAAAATGCTTCCCTTACTCCCTTGCCTAATACTTCAATGACAGAGGAATACGCCTGTGCTGCCCAGCGACTGGGCAGTGTACACTTTGCTGTAGTACCTGGGGCATGATCTCTGTGAATTTCCAGAACGTAAATGGCAAGTCTCTTGAAACAAACAAACAAAAAAAAACCTACATTGATCCCATTTTTCCCAAAGTAGAGGGCACTATGCATTAAAAACAGGAATAGCAAAGCAGGTTCAGGAAAAAGCATGGGACCAGGGAAATAGAGAGATAATGGAAAGGGGCAAGCAAGGCTTTTGCTTCAACCATCACTGGTCTTAATCTGAATGTGGGTGGCTGTCAAATTTCTGGAAGAAACAGACAAAAACACCTGGTGGCTTTAATGCAAAGTCACCAAACTGTTGTGTTTTTTGCACTGGCTAACTTCTAACTCATGGCAGTTTGAATCCTCTGATGGGGCAGGTTGCAACACGTCTGTTTCCATGCCTTTCTCACTCAATTCAAGTTGTAGTTAGTAAAGTGTCTGTGTGCTGAAGCATTATGCTACCTGCTGTGGGAATGCAGTTGAGGTGAGAATGTGTCAGAATATGCCCAATAACTCATCCCTTTAATTTCAGCCAGTCATGGCTGAAATGGAATGTAACAGTAATGACCGCATTGGTGCTTCTATCTCACGTTTACTTTTCTTTCTCATTATTTAGCTGAGTGCTTAATACTTACTATACATAAAGGGCTGTTGTGTGGCCTACATGTAACAGCACTAAAAGTTATGGAGCTCATTACTCTGTATGTAATTACTGCATGGCCTAACTTACCATCACGGGTCACTTCTATCACATACAGTCCTTCTTCTGAACCAATTGCTATTCTATCTCGATCTAAATCAAGAGGGGAAAAAAAAGGTCTATTAATTCAGCTACACTTGATCTTTTCTTTAAAGTAGATTATTTAATTTGAACAGCTGGAAAAAAATCTGGAAAAACAGCTTTCTGAACAGCAAATCAATTTTGCTTAAGTTCATGCAGTCAGTCAAAAGCATGCTACATACCATACTGCTACAACAACCTGTTAAGCAGCTAAACAGTATTATTTACTCTGAGTGGATGAAGAAATTTGAATATAAATGCAAGATTAGCATTTCTGCTCCATTATTAAATTCCTATGAAGGAATTTTCTTGAGGAATTTATTTCAAGTTGTCAGTGTTGTCATTCAAGAAGCCCAGCTAAAAGCTCCAACAACTCTCACATGCTCACAAAACTTAAAACAAACATACCTACAATAGCAGCAGCTAAGCTTCCTTTAATAAGAGGCAGTGTACTGTCGTAGGCTTCTTGTGGAATATGTACAACCTGGTTTTTCAGTCTGTTTTTGTGCAGAATAGACTGCAACCCTTCTAGGATTCCAACCCACTTTCTCTTCTCATTCTCATTTTCTGTCAGGATCAGTAGAGAACAAGACTTTGAAGGTAAACCTAAGAGAGAAGCTGTCACCTTTTAACAGACAGAGAAAGGTAAATTAGTAAGACTAACAAAAGTACTTTCTGTCATATTATAAACTGCACAGAACTATGAAAGTAAAATAAACAACAAAACAAGCAGGTCAGCAGCCAGCACCAGCCCTCACAAAAGACTTTTGGAGTAACAACAGTTAAACAGAAAAAAAAAAACAAACCAGAAAAACCACAAAAAGACACAAAAATGTAAAACTGTAGGTTGCAACTAATCATACATGGAATGACACCCTTCAGCCTATATGCCTTGACAAGAAAATCACTATAAAGACGGATGATGTGGTTATGATGTGAATTAAGCAGTAACATTCATCTTAAAGATAAAATATGTCTGAAAATAAACTTGGATGTCAAAGACAGAACTCCAGAAGTAAGAGGAGAGTGGAGAGTGTTAGGAAAAGAACAGAGTAGTTTGCAGTTGCTCATAGCTGGGAGCTCAGTGCTGGGACCAGTGCTATTTAACATCTTTGTCAGTGATATGGACAGAAGAATCGAGTGCACCCTCAGCAAGTTTGCAGATGACACCAAGCTGTGTGGCGCAGCTGACTTGCTGGAGGGCAGGGATGCCATCCAGAGGGACTTGGACAGGCTGGAGAGGTGGGCCCAGGCCAACCTCACGACGTTTAACAAGGCCAAGTGTAAGGTTCTGCACCTGGGTCGGTGCAATCCCAGGCACAGATACAGGCTGGGTGGTGAATGGCTGAGAGCAGCCCTGAGGAAAAGGACCTGGGGGTCTGGGTCGACGAGAAGCTCAACATGAGCTGGCAGTGTGCACATGCAGCCCAGACAGCAACCCTGTGCTGGGCTGCATCAAGAGAAGTGTGGCCAGCAGGGCAAGGGAGGTGATTCTCCCCCTTTACTCTGCTCTCATCAGACCCCATCTGGTGTACTGTGTGCAGTTCTGGAGCCCCCAACACAAGAAGGACATGGAACTGCTGGAGCGGGTCCAGAGGAGAGCCACGAAGATGATCAGAGGGCTGCAGCAGCTCTGCTATGAGGACAGGCTGAGAGAGTTGGGGCTCTTCAGCCTGGAGAGGAGAAGGCTTCGAGGAGACCTTATAGTGGCTTTCCAGTATCTGAAGGGAGCCTACAGGAAGGCTGGGGAGGGACTATTGACAAGGTCTGGTAATGTCAGGACGAGGGGGAATGGGTTTAAGCTGGAAGAGGGGAGATTTAGACTGGATGTTAGGAGGAAGTTCTTTACAGTGAGGGTGGTAAGACACTGGCACGGGTTGCCCAGGGAGGTTGTGGATGCTTCCTCCCTGGAGGCGTTTAAGCCAGGCTGGATGAGGCCTTGAGCAGCCTGCTCTAGTGGGAGGTGTCCCTGCCTATGGCGGGGGGTTGGAGCTGGATGATCCTTGAGGTCCCTTCCAACCTAAACCATTCTATGATTCTATGATAGCTCTTATTGGTCTGCATTGAGCTTTGTTCGGATCTAAACTGCTACTAAGCATTAATATTTCAAAAACTTAGAGGCATAACAGGTGATATTTCTAAATTTGATAAAAACAAAATCAGACTTCAGCAATGGTCCTCCCTCTGATGTATTACCACGTGTTCCTCCTCAAACGCAGAACAAAATGGGTACGCTGGTTACAATATAGGTAACATTACTCATCATTCAAAAATCCAGCATTTGCTATGAAGGTCAAGGCTTCTTAACTCAAACTGCTAAACTGTGGAAGGCCTCCACCACAACAGACACTCTCACATTATTATTAAAAATGTACTGATGGCAGCACTTAGACTGCAGTGTCTGGATGCAAGGATGTCCTAGCATCCAGCTTTAAAAACTGGTTACCACTGAGAGGCAAGTTCTTCCTCCTCTTGATTTCATGGCGACTCAGAGGTGGCAATATTTTGGTGTTTGGCAGTGCTCAGGTACTGCTTTCTGCTGGTGGAAGATCCAAAAGAAATAGCAATCTGTCTTTGTTGGGCCACCAATATGAAAGAAGGAGCACATTTTTACACAGATGACGTAAAGTAACAGTTTTAACAGTTGTGCAGGAGCCACACTGTCAGCACGTCAGCAAGATGCCAATCTAGAATTAAATGAAATTAAGAAAATACACTGTCTTGCATCAGGTATTACCAGTTTCCACAGTTTTAGGGATTCCTTCCTTTGAGGACTTAAAACTTAGAAAAGAGATGGGACTTTGGCTGCATCTTCTCTGGTTCCTGCCAATGGGGTATCTAAATGGAGATACTTGTGCACCAGGCTTTCATTTTATCTCTTTACTAGGCAGTAATATGGTCAAATTATGTAGACATTTTGTCATGTCTATCCATGCAAATATTCTTACATGAGGATATCTGACAACAGGCTTTTTTTTCTTACAGTTAAAAAATGCAAGCAGGAATTACAGTAGCAAGTCAGGCAGGGTAAACTCTGTGGAAGCCTTGTTCTTAAATAAATCAACCACCAGCTCATTTTCTCTCTTCAGAAGTCCTTCCCCATAGTATCCCATGTTCGCTAATTTGAAAGGAGAGCAGGAGATGGGAACAGAAGATGTGAATTAAAACCCCCAGAATGTGTAGAAAGAAGAAGATAAAAGTAGTAGCAAACTAAAGGATGAAAATGCACTGCAGGAAATATTAGTACAAAAAAGCAGAAAAGCAAAGGTGCAGAAGCATTCAAACAGCCAAGACATTTCCCAAGTAAAACCCTAAAGGACCAAATGATTTGGATTGCACGTGACTGTCAGTTCTTTGACTTCCACATTTTACTGACTTGATTTGAAATAACTAAGGATCAGAGATGCTGAAAACAGCAAGATTCTGTATTCAAACACAAGGGATTATATGTATGGACTACTAATGCACTCATCTCTGTGTTTTAAAACACCAGATTAAATATAATGCATATAAATCTTAGGAAAGAAGTTCCTCTTGTTAAAAACGAAATACAGCATTCAGATAGAGCACGCATCAAAGAGGATATCATAATTAAGCTAATTATTTTTTTTCCTACAATATTTATATATGAAATGAAAGAAACTGTTTTTTTAATACAAGACAATACAAAGCTAACCAGAATCAGTTGAGTATAACTCAACTTCAGCCTGCTCTGGTATGGCATCAGTTCCTAAAACAAGACTCCTCCACAGCCAAGAAACAAAAACTAGGACCTGGTAATGGCAGTAGAAGAGAAGACAAAACCTCTCTGAATTGTGATCAAGAAAATAAAAAAAAAAAAAAGGACAAACTTTATATACAAGGAAGCAGCAAAATAAGCAGAACTTTGTTCTTGATGATTCTGTTACAAAAGGAGTACCGTGTTGTTCTTCTGTACATTTCAGCACCCCTTGTAAATTCTTATACTTCTGTATAACTTAATAAACATTAAGTAGGGATAACATACTTCAGTACCAAAGCAAAACACTGGGATTTAACTGGCATATTCTTTAAGAGTGAATTTGTAGCCATACCCTGAATATACAAGGGATATCTTTACGAGTTGCGTGTATTACATCCGACGCTAGGACAGAGCTCACACAAAAATCTTCATCTCTAGTGAGAAAGAAAGCAAGAGAATCAGACACCAATGTTATTCAGCAATATGGACACACCAATGTTATTCAGCAAAATCATAACTGCTTCAATAGGCTGCAATCTTCCATCACCACACTGAGGTCACAACTGCTTTGTTATGCTCTGACTGTCCTTGCCCTAAACAATTCACAAGCTTTAGTTATGTCTCTACAGCATTCAGTATGTGTAACTGTCCATATAAGTGGGGTGGCTTTTTGTAGCTTTGGTTTACTGATCACACCTATTCTACAATTAACAGCAAGAATAATATTGGTCTTCCAGCCCAGCAGACACATTAGAAATGAGTAAGTCATACCTCAATGTATAGCAAGAGAGCGGTCTTTAGAAAAAAAGACAAAATCACATAAAAAGCTCTTGAAAACTTAACTATAGTTTGTGGAATTCAAATTAGGGTTTTTAAACCAGCTAGACTTTATTCTCTATTACAGTAAAATAAACAGGCATCAGAACAACTTTTGCATTTCAGAGTGCTCCACCCCAGAGGGCTTGTCTACACAAGCCTTTCTAAGCTGAATTTGACTGAGTTGATCACTATTGCCAATTTTAGTGTCAAGATGACACTAACACCTGAAACTTGCCCCCACTAGAACTCATAGCCGTGGTGGTTAACAGCTATTAAAACATCTAAGAATCCTCACAAGACAGACTCAAAGAGGCAGCTCAAATAAGCAGATAAAGCATGGGACAATATTTGTTAGAGCTGCTTCAAGCCATGTACTGATGTGAAGGCTGTTGTCTGCAATACTTTTGTGCTTCTGCTCCCACTGCCAACAAGTCAGAGAGAGCTGATATTGACAGTTCTCAGAGAATAAATGGGAGAATACAGCAGCAGCACTGCTGCAATCCCATGGCACCCACTGTCTGGTGCTTGTGAATGCAAACTTTATATTCAACACAGAAGGTGCTGTAACATTAAAAGATATTACACTTCTTTGATATTTCCATAAATTGAAATAAAATAACTCTTCTTGTAAGTTTCAGATCTTTTGTAGGCAGCATTCAGTGGTTCAAATAGTTCGCTGTGAATAAAATAACTCCTGTGAGAAGAGTCAGAGCCATTTGTACTGGGAATACTTTTGGAAGACTACTTCTGTCTTTCTAATGTTCCTGAAACTACTGACTGTGGGATGATCTGCGACTCAGTGCTGAGGTCTGAGTGCAGGGGGTGGAAAAAATATCTACCAAGTTGTTCTGCATGTGTGCATATGGAATTCTAGGAAAAGGCATGTTAATACTGTAAATACTAATGACTGTAGTGTGACTATAAAATCACTTAAGGGACTTGTTGAGCCAAGTCATCCATCCTAAACTTAGCAGCAGTCTACATAGAGAACATAGGTCTTCTCCAATCAGAGAGGTCTTAAGATTGTAGAGTTTCTTGTGCACTATAAATAAATATTCCTGTTAGGAGAGGATTTCTACTCTGTCATAGTAATACAAACCTGAGATCCAAGACTTGACTTGCAACAACTCCAGGCTGGGTGGATCTTCCCTCAGGCACATCATATAAGAACAGTTTACAGTCACAGACAACTGCATAAGCCCTCTGCCACCCTTTCTTAACTCCTGTAGGCTTTGGGACCTGTGTATAAATAACTGATTGCTTATTAAATGTAAGCACATGTAGTGGACACAGAAAGCAGGAACATTCAGAAAAGCTTATACTTAGATCAACGGAATTAGAATACATTCTCTTTGCCCTTCAAAACGGAGTGAAAAATATCAAGTAATCAAGCAATCATTTTTCCTCCCTTAAGCTCAACCACTCTCTGTTACAGTTTAATAAATATATATATTAGGCAGTTTTGGGTCTTGTATATTCCACAAATACCAAAGCAACAGGACAGTTTAGCTTTATATTACGCTTACATCAACAGCAGCAGAAATTCTTAAATCATGCTTTTCTTTAAGTCTCCTGCTACTAATCTACTATGCTTTAGCTCTTGTAATAAAACCAACTGTTACTCCCACATCTAAAGCCAAAGAGGCTGAATAAGTAACACAGATGGCAAACAAAGCCTTAAAGCTTTATCACAATTTAGGAGTTCTGTTTAAACATGCCTAGAGGTTCCAACCTGCATAGCTGTAAGTGAAGCTTAGTACTCTTCTCTTGTCCAAGAACAAAAGACTATTACCTTGACATAACCTTTATAGGCGGTTCCTATTCCTCTTTGCACATCTACTCCAAGAGGCCTTTTTGCTTGCTCAAGGGGTATGGGGCAGACCTGAGGTGCGCTATCCTTGCAGGAAACATGGCATGCAAATGAACACACTAAGCACAAAAGAGAAAATTCACAGTGAAATGTGTGTATGAGTCAGGCATAACAGGAGATCAACGCGGTCTACGCTTAACTCTCAGTAAATTAATCACACGGAAACTGGCAGGCACTATTGCCATAGTCCACTATGGTAAGGGAGTGAACATACCTAGATATTGTATGATACTCTCTAGAGTGATTTTATTTTCTCTTTTAAGCCTATTACTTACATAAAAGGCAAGAACTGAGTATACACTTCAAGGCACCTTAGGAAAGCCTTTTCCAGTAATCCAGTCACAAAAAAGTATTAATAAAGGAGAAATAAAAATTACAGGCCAGTGACAGGAGACAAGATAATCTGATGTAAAAATGCAAGAATACTGCAAAGACAAAATAAACCAAAACTGAGACCACAAAAAAAAGAAAAGAAAAAAATAAAGGGTTAAGCTATTAAACACAGACAATAGACTTGAAAGTATAATAAAGTAGAAACTAGAAGACAAGGACTGAAACACTGTGTGATAGAAATGGCATATATAAATATAGGTATATAGATATGTATCTACAGATATATGTCAGAGGCAAATAAGGAGCAAATATCCATACTAACTGTTGCATCCTTTCTTACTGCGTATCAGTATGTACCACTCTGTGCTGCACCAGCAAGGGATAGAAGTCTCTAGAACACTTCACACAGAAGCCCTAGAGATAAAAACCTCAGAATACAGGCCTTTTCACATGCAACTGACTACAAGGACTGCAGAATGAATTAACAAGTTACATACCGAGTCATCCAACCTACACCTTATGGGCCAGATCTTCCCGCAGAGATGTTGCCTAGTCTGTCCCAGCTACCTTGTTTCTACTAGTAGGATTGGGAGTGCAGTGAGAGTGGCACAGCACTTATCTATCCTGTGCTTCCTCCTAATCATATTCTCAGAAGTGCATCTGGCAAACATCCCGTGCACATCTATTCCCATAATTACAAAAGGTTAAAGGACTGCAGAAAAGGTGGATACAGCTGCCTTCTGCTACAGCCAAAGAGTGGGCTACAAACCTGCTCCTCAGCCCAGAGCAGGCTGCTTAGATGATTCTTTGAGCTAGTGCCTGCTCCCAGAGGGACAGATGTTACCAAAAAGTTATGCTTGCAAATTACTGTAGGTGCTCCACAAGACTGGTTAATAAATTAATCATCTCTTTAAGGAGGTACCATAATTTTTTAAGACCTTGCATATCACGGAACAACAGTTGCAGGGGATAAGGCCAATTCCACAGGCCTCTGAAGTGCAGCTGTATTTTACCAGTCTCCAGCACTAAAAAGAAGAGGAATTGGGAAAAGCAAGCAACTGGGAGTGCAACATTGTAAAGTTTTCTTCTAATGAAGTAATTTTAAATTTTGTCTCAATGTGATTCTACTTTTTTTTGGCAGCTATCAAGATATGGAAGAGGCAAACTGGAAAAATAATGATTTTGAGCTTCATCAAAATACAAGAAAAAAAGGAGCCAAGTTGATAGCTGTGCTAAGGTAAAAAGATCATTTCAAACTTGCAGGAAGAGATGTATAACAAGAGTTCAGAACTGTCAGCAACAGGAGACAAAAGGCATGTGCTGGCAATAGGTGCTCCTGGGGGAGATCTGACATCAGAAGATTTGCCAGGAAAAAGCCCTGAAGGGCAGATGAGGCAATCTAAACATGATACTTAAGCTGCCAGCGGAGAAGGTGTCACCAGCAAGAATTAAGCTGGGAACAGAAATACAGTAAGATTATTTATCCTATTGTGTCTTCAACAGCTTGTGGACTATTTCCTGAATTCATGTGTCTAATCAAGAGATAGGTAAGTGCTTGGGGGAAAAACCCACCTCTGCATACCCAAACATGGAATTCAATAGTGAGACACATACTCCAGAGAATGCATCTGAAATCAAGCTAACAGACAGCAAGACAGGCTACAGGCCAAAAAACCTAGCTAATGGTCCACCCAGCATACAGCATTTATGATCAGGATAGAATAAATTAGACAGAGATTCATGTTACCAGAGCATTCCTGTTGTCTTCTCTACTAGAGAAACAGAAAACAGCTCTGCCTTACTTGCCTCCTCCAACTCACACTGTAACAGCACTAGTGGTAGCAGAACTGATGAGTAATATGAAAAGGAACCATGAGGGCTAGTATTAATTCTTTGACTTCAGAAGTCTAATGATTACACAAAAAACCAAACCAAACCAAAACTAGTTTGATGCAGCCACTCTTCCCATCCATTCCCTCCCCAAAGCCAAAGAAATGGTTGCTTTGAGACATTTGCTGAAAAAGTAAAAAGTTTAACTGACTCACCATCACAGGCATAACCTTGTCGAACTAATCCCACCATAAGAGAGGTGCAATGGCTACACTGAGTAGGGCTTGTGAATGACTTGATATTGAGCTGGTGCGCTTTAGGCTGAAAAATACATTCAGGACAAGAAATAACTTTTCACTTTCTGTATTTATGCAAACATCTCCTTTCACTACCCTCTAGGATATCAGAGTGTACATTATGAAACCAAGGCTTCTCTTAAGTAAGTGCAGATTGTAGAAGGTGCTGCAACACAACAGTAACTGCGTAAGACACTCAAACCCAAACCTACAATCAGCTATTTTTTATCATCCCTTCTGTTAAACCAAAACCCATCAACCTGCATCAGGGAACATCTGATTAAAAACACAGAGCTAACACACATGACAAACCCAAACAAGACAAGAACAAACATGAAGGGCTAACTTATAAATGGTTATTTTTTCCTTTATTCTTGATAATAAGGTTAGCACAATCCCCCTACCTTTGGTACAGCTAGAGAAATGGATTGAATGGTGGGGGAAGGAGCAGCAGGCATCCTCTGAAGCCGAATTGGTTCCTGAATCACAAAAAATTGCAATTGAGCAAAGTGAGGCTTCAAGAATTTGTTTCAAGATTGGAGTGGCAAAGCTTATTGTTTTCTGATTTATTTTTTTCTTTTTGAAAATCATCAAAACTGTAATAGTCATAAACGTTGCCATTCTGATTTAAGAGAAACAGATTGTGTTTTAAAAGCACTCACAGGAAAGCCTGCACACAAAGAAACAAGCAGCCATACAGAAAACATATGAAAATGATGGTACATCAACATACACAGAGCCAGCAAAAAGGTTTCATTTGCAACTGTCCTCAAGGCAGGTTCAATTAACACTGACATATTGCAAATAAGCAACATTCCATCTGGTGTCTTGACAATGAATGTTGCCATATGTATTTATCATGAACAAGACAGAGAGGCTTTCTAGTCAATTACACTACAGGGTCAAACTACAGCTTTCTTACTTCTTTTTGTTGCTCTGCAGTTACAACTGAAGTAGATGGTGAAACTTCTGACTTGGGACCCTGCATTTCCTGCTCACTAATAGAACTGGTCTGCAAAAGTGAAAGCAAACATGTTACATTAGATACCACAGATCCGACGAAGCATTCTCATATCAACAAAATGGAAACCAAAAACAGTGCTGATTTTTATATGCACTACACATATAGGTAAAAAACCCACTCTGGAAAAAAAATAAATCTTTCTTCTGAACAAACCCTGCCACCTGATGGAAAAGCTTTAAAGCTGGAAATACTGAAATGCAAAACCTCTTATTGGGAAGCATAAATGCTGCAACAGCCTTCTTCTGCCAGCAAGGTCGTGTATAATCTCTGGCATGCAGGTATGGAATGATGTTTGAGAAGCTTGCCAATCATCCATAAAACAGCTTATCTCTCATAGTAGCTTACTGCACTAAGAATTCTAGCACACAAGCTAGCAATCCTGCCACAAGAAAAAAAATCTTGAAGTAGTACTACAAATCTTTTAAGAAGTTGTTAAAAATGGTTGGCCTCACTAAAAGAATCATGTCTACTTAATCATGTTGTCTTACATTTGACTAAAACTTAAGAGTGGCGTCCACTACAAGCCTTCTATTGATTTTACACTTAAATTAGTAACTACTAATTGTCAGCACAAGGGGGAAGTGTGCTACAATTCCAGAGCTAAAGAAGATGGGTTTGGAAGCAGGATACTGTCTGTATTGCAGTACTCCAAGGACATCATAAAAATCATGATTAACAAACAACAGATTAGACTTCACATCAATGTGAATTAGCACTAAAGGCAACAACTCATGAATCACTCACTTCCCAGTGAGTTTAGATGGGAAGATGGCTCAAGTTCGGTTAGCTCACTAAGTACATTCAAACACTGGCTTTGTTTTGAATTGATTGGTAGGGCTGGGTCATTTTATGATCAAATTGTACCATTATGTAATATGAACTTTAAAAAATGCTATGTGTCATTCAGCTTCAGCCACACAGCCAAATTACAAAAAAAGTAAGCCTGTGAAGAGGAATTAAAAGAAAACTAAGCTAGTTCTATTTAGTGGATTAAGTTACAGAGAAGGTAAGGAAGCAAAATATCTAATTTTAGAAGGTCGTTTTTACTATGACAGGTCACAACAAATTACGGAGACAAAACTACTAGCAAAAACTTACTTCTTCCCAAAAGGCTAGCAGAGAAGATGTAGACGAAGAAGAAACAGAGTCCTTTGTTGTAATGGATATGAGGGATAAAAATGATCACTTATCACCCACAGGAAAACTTCACATACTATATTAGCAGGCTAGCTAAATAAAATGTTTTACATGGCCAAATGATACTCATTAAAACTAAATTAACCCAGAACAGATAACACGGACTATCTGTACAAGCACATGTGAAAAAAACCAACCTTGTTAATGGTAGTCATTATGTATAGGATCAGATTTTAATGTAATTTATCAGAAGATGCCACCTGAACTTCTATACTGACTATGTATTTATTGCAGGGTCTGTTGAATGCAAACTTCATTACCTGTGGGCTTGATGTTCTACACATTACCATTTTGAGTATGTCTGATACTTTTTAAATGCAATGTTTTGAAATATCAAGGTCAGTAGATAAAAATCATTACTTAGATAGCAGCATATACCATGTTTCTCTCTCTTTCCTCCACCTCATCCATACAGCACATTTTGTTGCTTCATCAAAAAAGTCAGCATGGACATTTTGCTACTGGAACAGTATGTCCATGGGCTTACTTTTGAGCAACAATGACAATTTTAAAAAAAACCCAAATAATTAAAAAGCAGAGTACACATTTCAGATATAAAATCTCATCAGAGACCTCTGAAGTTTTAACCAAAAGTCCTTTAACTGAGCTCTACGACAGATTGTTCTTTCCAGTTCAAGTTCTTGTTTTTATGCTAAACTGTCTGTATTTTCTGAAAAAAAGGAAATAAATTAAAAAATCCCCAAAAATGTTGGATCAAGAATCTGTGAAGTAAGGAAATGTGATTCAATACTGCATTTAACAGCTGCTTCCTCCAGGAATGCACAAACCTTTTGAAGTGAAACGCCCACTTACAATTGTGATTTGTATGATTAGTTCACTAAGGATCAGAGGGTGCGTCATGACAAACTTACACCAACAGCTGTGGGTCCTCTGATTCTCTTCCCAGTTCCTTCTACTGTAACCACTCCATTAAGATCTGGAGCCAACAATTTTACATATCTGTTTAAACACTCCTTGAACTCTGTGAATATCTTTCCCTGTATTAGCCAGCAACTTGCAACTGCGAAGCATTTAATCCCTTATTTGTAAGAGGCTGTGCATATACATTATTTAGC
Organism: Tricholaema leucomelas; assembly: GCA_013400475.1. Lineage (NCBI taxonomy): Eukaryota > Metazoa > Chordata > Aves > Piciformes > Lybiidae > Tricholaema lacrymosa > Tricholaema leucomelas. The sequence goes on along the minus strand of WAAF01004059.1, from coordinate 150,360 downwards.
CAAATGTCTGAGATTAACCTGATCAAAGCAGCTAGAATGGGAAATAATTAATGTGAACTTCTGGGAATATTTCCCAAAAGTGCCAGCTTCTCTGCAAAATGCCAAGCAATCTGACATCTACTGGGCATCCAATTCCATGTCACACTAATTTGGCCAATATGCCAGATCCAAACATGCCACATAGTGCCCAAATGCCACTTTCAGGCTATAAAAGTACAATTCAGCGATCGCACTTTTATACTTATGTAATAACTCACTCTGAAAGTTAGATCACGTGCAAGGGGAGAGGTGTTGAAATATTCAAAAATGGAATCTTGAAAGTCTGGAAGTTTGAGACCTAAAACACAAAGCAGAACAGGCTTAACTGAAAGACAGTGTTGCAGGTGGTGTTAGAACTCTGTTAAAACACAGTAAATTTAATTACCTGAATCTGTTCTGTATTTTTCCTCCAGTTTTTTCTTCAAACCTTCCATCTCTTCCAACAGTTCCCTATTTTTTGCTTCTGATTCTTTTAATTTGCTAGAGTAAAAAAACAATCAAAATGCCATCTGAAATATCTCAAAAGCAGGAATGTCAGTGCGCAGGGTTGTTCACTTCTGGTCTTATGCCTCAGTTTTGGAAAACGCTTCTTTCCTTTTGAGAAGCAGTCGTAGACTTTTAAAATGTTGGGTTTTTTAAAGGCTGATTAATTTTGCCCTTGAATAGGCGCCTTGCAATTTGACACTAGACAGAGAAAACTGTATGAGTCTTGCTATCACTGCATGTATCTGCCAGACAAAATTATTCTAATAATAGTTTGACTCTTAATTCCCAAGAATATATCTAACCTCCAGTTAGCCTAAGAAAAAGTACTGAATTAGCTTTTATCTCCCCCCCTCAATTGCCCAAGATCTGTATCTTATTACCAAGCCATTCAAAACAGTGAAATGTTTACTTCAAGACATCTTTACAGTTCTCATTTGACTACATAAGAAATGTGTCATCTGTAGAATGAGATTTTTCTGGCAAAGGCCAACATTCCCAGCACAAGGGGCTACTTTCAGGAAGTTGTTAGTAGTATAGTCAGCAGTTCAGAGCAGGACATTAAATCCCAAACAGAACCAAAGCCCTTATTACCTTTCAAAAGATATGTTTGCATCTTTAACTTTTCGTAGCTCTTCTTGTACTAGTTGTTTGGCACGAATTTCTGCATCAAGGGCAGACTGTAATTCCAGCCTAGCTGACATATCCAACTTCTGACTGCGTCGCACTTTCCAAAGTGGATCCTGTTGCAGTAAGGTAAAGAATATTAATATCAACTGTCTAAAGAGATTTCTGCTCTTCTTCAAAGACATAAATTAGTTTTCACAGTGATTCAGAGAATGCTCTTTTAATTAGTTACGGACACTATACCTGCTGCAGGGAAATCAGTCCATAGTCAGACTTGGTTACACAAAAAAGCAGTAATATGTAATTTTTATGTCTGTTAAACCCCTAATGATATGCTTGAAACCAAATGCTGGATTACTGTACACAAGAGTCAAACAGAGAACCCATTGAAAATGGTTAGTTTTTGTTGTTCGGTCCNTGTTCAGGAAAAGCCTGGATGAGGCACTTAGTGCCATGGTCTAGTTGACTGGATAGGGCTGGGTGATAGGTTGGCCTGGATGATCTTGGAGGTCTCTTCCAACCTGATTGATTCTATTCTATTCTATTCTAAAAGGTTCATAAAATGTGCACAGTGACATATTCCACTTATAAACATGAGACAAGTGCCAATATTTAATGTAAAACATACTAATTTAGAACACAGCAAGAGTAGCAAAACCATGAAAAAAACAGTCTCGGTTTTGAGATGCTCAAGGTACCTAGAATATTTGCCTAAACAATTCTTATGCTTGCTAAGTAGTATAGGTTATATTTGTGCAATTCTGCTCTACTACCCTCAGAAGCTAATACTCTGAGCTTTTCCAGGCATTTCTTAGTGTGGACTACATTTGTGGTATCCCCTAATGGATACCTCTCTAGTCATACATGACCTTGCAAAAAAGGGCCATGAAAATGAGAGGCATTTTTTATGTTGAGACATAACTGCCCTAGATCAGGTTATGCTGAAGCTACAAGGCCAGCTGCAATATTAAGAACAGTGTTCTACTATTCTGACATTAGGCAAGAAGAAAATGCCAACTGCATTTGATCCGATATTTCTCCTTATTACACCTCTTAATATTACAATTTTCTCAATGATGTGGGCAAATGTGACAGGAATGACCCTGGAAGTCATGGCTTTCTCTTACTGTCTCTCAGTCAGAGGTTTGGAAGGGGTAACTTCGGATCTATCTAAGGCTGCAGCAGATGGACTGCACAGCAGCCTGCGCTGACTAGCTTTGCTAGGGACATGGGCTTCTATGCCTAGCTACAAACGGCTCTCTTTTTCCTTATGCAGGTATTTAGTACCTGTGAAGGCAAACCAGCATTTTTATCTTTGAAACCACACTCCTTTGTGAGAGCTCCTACATTTTGCAGACTTTTCTTTTCAAATTCATGTTACTACTGTAAGGGACAATGATGACATAAAATCTCATTGTTTTGCACGTAAATAAGGCTATGTGCTCTCAGTGTCACTAGTTTGTAACATCAACCAAATAATAACTGTTTGCAAAAAAGAATTCACTTTTGTTTTCTCAGTGCAACAGCAATTATAATTGTTCACAAGCAACTAACGTAGTCCTATACATTTCTGTATTCCCCTAAAATGGTTTAAGTTATTTCTTCTCTCTGTACTGTTTAAAGCAGTTTGTAATGGAAGCTGTTAGTATGAAGCAACCGGTTCCTCTAATTATCAAATTCTGATCAGATTACCTAGATGGATTTCACAAGTAACAGACAAAAAGCCAAGAATGCAGAGCAGAGGATTTATTAGAAAAGAATTCTGATCATGGAGAGACAGCCAAAACTAAAAATAAAGTAGCTTCTTACATATTCCCAGAACACTTTGAATGCCTTCTGATTTCTTACCAGTGTTCGTGACCCCAGGCTGGAACTTCTCAATGATTCTAGTTCTTCTGTCATTTTGGAAGCTAATGCTTGGAGATAGCCACGAGCATCCTTCTCATCACTTACCCTGTTGTGCAGTAACGAAAAACTGTTACTTAATAGTTTCACCACCCACAGCACCAAATGTACTACCAAACTACTGTACTACTAAACAATTATAGCGTCTGCACTGGATTTAGGGACACAACAGGAATGGGCAGCTCAGGGAAAACCCTCTCAGCAAGAGAAAACTGAATACATCTTAGATTGTCTGCTTTAGATTTTTCTTTTATCTGATTCTCTTGATTGTGGCAGTTGCTAGGGAAACTGAAGTTTCCCTTTAGACTCATTGTTATTGTTTAGATCATGATCTGCATACGTACTGCTTGCTCAAATTTTTGAAGGGCTACCTTCAAGGCCTTTTTTGTCTTGTGTGCAGAAAACGCTTGCAGACAGCTTGCTAAAACAACAAATAATGAAGGGAAAACCTGACCTATGAATTAAGTGAGTGCAAAAGGTCCTCTAGTACATGAACCTTTAAAATCATCATCATCTTCCTGAACAAATAGATGAAAATATTCCAAATTGGGTGACTTAATGATCACTTTAAAAGACTGAAGTAAGCTGAGAGCAAAACCCTCTCCTTTGTACTTAATAGCATCCAACAATTTAACTGTCATTACTACTTGGCAGTACTAGAAAGCAGAGAAGAAAGATTTACTCAGCACTTAGAAGAACCATGCTTTATATGATCTCGGACAGAGAGGAAAAGGCCTTGCTATGCATTAAAACCCAAAAAAGCCAGTCACTGTTTCAAAAATCCAGAGAGGCCATGTGGGATCTTTAAACAGCACACACCACTGAATAATTTCTGCAATCTGAGCTTCCCAGTGAGCAACAGACTCCTTCTTTGCCGATAGGTCTTGGAGCTCATCCTCTAGCTGTCTGTTCTGTGCTGTTAGTTTGTCCACAAAAGAGCAGAGCTGAAACAAAAAAAATCATTTCAGTTAAGTTAGTTTCAGATTGTTTGCATAGGTGTCTGTCTGCATAGCTATGGAATCCGAACACAAGACCACCCTGGGCTATCTGGAAGTTGTAATGCAGAACTAAAATGGGTTGTTTTCTTGTGAAACTGGAGACTTGCTCCTGAGCATAGAACATATTGCCAGTTCAACACAACATAATCCAAAACCACAGAAAAGACAAAGTCAGTGTAGAGGTTGTGGAGAAAAAAAAAGGTTCAACTATAAGCCACAAGAAAGGCAGGCAGTCTTTAGAAACACTTCCTTTTTTGTCATGAAATCAGAAGGTGGTGTCTTCAGAATCGTAGAAATCAATCCCACGAAAAGCAATGTTGAGAAGCTCAAGTTACTCTTTAGCCAGATTTGACATTTCTATGGCAAAAACTGCTTTTGTTTTTTTCAGGTATTGCTTGAACATTCACAGATCCTGTTATGATCACTGAGTAGACAACATCAACATAAGAAAGGAACAAAGTAAGAGTTCTATTTTGTTTAAAACTGTTTCCTAAAATAATTACCCTCTCGTTTTCTGTTGTTAGCTTTTTGTTATCTTCCAAGAGCATAGATCTCTCACGTTCATACTTCTCTTTCATTGTTCCTACTGCTTCCTCCATTTCACTGTGCCTAAGGAGAAGGACAAGAAATAAAAACACACTGTAACACTGCTGAACCTGTAGACTGGGATTGAAATACCAACCTGCACAGATACTTCTCCACTGCAATACGTACAAAAAAAAGAAATCCACAGTTAATGAATCATGACCAAAAGCTTACCTCTCTCGCTTTGTTTTCTCTAGTTTATCCTTTAATATCATGATCTCTTTCTGCAAAGCAAGCTGATGGCTCTCAGAATCATGTACTTCCTTTTTCACATTTTTTACTTCCAAGACATGTGATGCTTCTCGTCGGACCAACTCCTCCTCATAAAATAAGATTTTCTTTTCCAGCTCAGACTTAATTTTGGAAAGTTCCTGCTGGTGTTCCAGTGTGGCACCTGCTGCCCGGCCTCCCTGCTTCAGCTGCAGAAGAAGAAAAGCCATCAGGAGTAGCCTACGACCTTTAGATTTTGAGAGTATTATTTGAAACTGAAAGTGTCCAACTGGTAGCACTTGGGAAAAAAAATTTATATGGACACTAATTTAAATGGTGCCAATATACAAGCACTACTCCCCGTGACTACTCTGCTTACGTGACCCTAAGTAAGGGGTTTAAATGTGTTGCAGAGATAACAGATTCTGACCACACTGATTTATTTTTTGGTTAGAATTTACATACATTGGACATTTTCAACACATCAGTGTCCAGGGAGATATTAAAATCTTTCAAGCAAAAAGGCAAATTAAAACTGAACAGGTTAGGTGAGGTTTCTAATGCTGCACTTTTTAAGTCTCCCACAATTACAAAACTACTGCAGCTCCTGTGCCACGAGAAAACATTTGTCAAAAAAAACAGGTAACCTTTAGAGCTTCCAACTCATTTTCCAGTTGTTTGGAGAAGACTTCGCTGTGCTCACGAAGCTTGCGTTCCTTTAATGCTTCTGCTGCCACTTCTTCAAGTTGGGCTTCCAGCTGTAACAAGGGTAATTTAAAGTCTTTTTCATAGAATCAGTCAGGGTTGGAAGGGACCACAAGGATCATCTAGTTTCAACCCTCCTGCCATGGGCAGGGACACCCTACCCTAGAGCAGGCTGGCTACAGCCTCATCCAGCCTGGCCTTAAACACGTCCAGGGATGGGGCCTCAACCACCTCCCTGGGCAACCCATTCCAGGCTCTCACCAGTCTCATGCTGAACAACTTCCTCCTCACACCCAGTCTAAATCTCCCCCACCTCCAGCTTTCCTCCATTTCCCCTAGTCCCTGATAGCCTAAAAAGTCCCTCCCCAGCTTTTTTGTAGGCCCCCTTCAGATACTGATATAACACAGTGCAATCTGTACCATTCCTCTCCTCCATACAGACAAACAGCAAGCTTTCCTTATTTCTGTTTCATGTTGCACCACTCTAACAATCATTTCAGGCTGTCACAATAATTGTTCAGCCTTCGGTGATCCAGACATCCATCTGTTTCACACAACAAAACTCTTACTATACGACTTTTGTACAAGTATGAACAACTATGTGAAGTACGTGCAGGGGTAACTGCACAGCTTCTGTTAATGGCACCATAAAGTCAGTGCAGTTGTGAAAGACAAGCGTCTCCCACGAGTACAGGTCAGCTCCATGCTGTTAACGAAGCTTAAAAATCCCAAACTTCAAGCCAAATTATTGCAAAACACTTCAAAAATGAACATTGAGCATTTTTACCTTGTAATCATGGAACAAAATAAGCTTGATCATTCATTTATCAACCTCAGAAATATTACCAGAAATACAATTCAAATTCAGTGGCAACTAAGCCAACTGCTAATTCAAGCAACAGTGGCAATTTAAAAATCTGACCAGATGAATAAAATTTGCTTTTCTGCATTCAAATGCAACTAGCAAAGGTTTTCTTAAATGGGCTCAAGATGATGAGCCACAGCCCTATGCATCAAATACAGTGTGCCACAGTCTCTTATTCATGGACAAAAACCTGAGAAATTCAATCTCTTATATTTTCATAGAATCATAGAAACAACCAGGTTGGAAGAGACCTACCTCTAAGATCATCCAGTCCAAACTAGCACCCAGCCCTGTCCAATCAACTAGACCATGGCACTAAGTGCCTCATCCAGGCTTTTCTTGAACACCTCCAGGGACGGCCACCCCACCACCTCCCTGGGCAGCCCATTCCAATGCCAATCACTCTTTCTGTGAAGAACTTCCTCCTAACATCCAGCCTATGCCTCCCCCCAGCACAACTTCCCTCATTCTGTTGCTGGTTGTCTGGGAGAAGAGACCAATCCCCAGCTGGCTACAACCTTCTTTCAGGTAGCTGTAGACAGTAATGAGGTCAGCTCTGAGCCTCCTCTTCTCCAGGCTAAACACCCCCAGCTTCCTCAGCCTCTCCTCACAAAATTTGTGTTCCAGGCCTTTAACCAGCTTCATTGCCCTTCTCTGGACACGTTCCAGTACCTCAACATAACATCTCTTTTGAATTGAGGAGCCCAGAACTGGACACAGTACTCAAGGTGTGGCCTGACCAGTGCTGAGTACAGGGGAAGAATAACCTCCCTTTTCCTACTGACTACACTGTTCCTGATCCATGCCAGGATGCCATTGGCTCACATGGCCACCTGGGCACACTGCTGGCTCATGTTCAGCTACTATCTACCAGTACCCCTAGATTGCTTTCTGTCTGGCCTCCATACACTCTAGGAACCTTCTAGACTGCCTCTTCTCTGCAGTGTTTAAGTCCCAGCAGGTGTCTGGCTTGTTAAAGTCACCCACAAGAACACAGGCAGGTGATCTTGAGGCAGCCTCCATCTGCTTGAAGAATAATAAATCAATGTATTCTTCCTGGGTGGGTGGGTCTATAACAGACTCCAAACAGGATGCAGCCTTGTTGGTCTTCCCCCTAATTCTTACACACAGGGACTCAACCTAATCATCCTTAATCTCTACTTCCATGACATCCAGAGCATCCCTAATATATAGGGCCACTTCTCCATCCCTTCTCTCTCGCCTATCTCTCCTGAAGAGTCTGTAGACATTGATTACAGCACTCCAATTGTATGAGTCATCTCACCACATTTCTGTGATGGTGACATCGTAGTTTTCCTCTTGTACCAAGGCTTCCAGCTCCTCTTGTTTGTTAGCCATGCTGTGTGCATTAGTGCACACACACTTAGCTGGGCTGCTGGGTTTACCCCTATCTCTGGCCTATCACTCTCAGTCTCCTTCGGTTTGTCTCTAGTACTGTCATGTTTAACCCCCTCCTTCTTCCAGCCTAGTTTAAAGCCCTTTCAACAAGCCCTGCTAGCTCACCTGCCAAGATCTTTCTTCCCCTCTGAGACAGCTGTACCCTATCTGTCGCTAGCAGACCCAGGGCCATATAAAGTTCCCAAAGATCAGAGGAGCCCAATTTTTGTTGGTGGCACCAGCCTCTGAGCCACTTGTTAACCAGGCATGATTTCCTGTTCCTCTCAGCATTCCAACCTGTGATTTCAATTTTCTAGACGTTTTCTGGCAATGTTTATAAGGCCCTTGAATTTCTAGTCTATGCTTCACCCAGGGAATACATAAAATTTGATTACTTTTCAGTGATTAAAACACTGACTTAATAACCACAAGAGCTGTTTCTTATGCCCTCTTCTGGTTATCCACTTTGTCTCATGTAGAACTATGAAGTGCCTAGTATGTTAATTAGAAACTAACTTAAAGATATTACAGACATTCTGTACAACTTCCTTTCCTCTAGAGAGGTAAGAAAACCACACATTTAGTCTGTATCACTACTCCTCCCCCCAGTTAAAGAGACAAAATCATGTGTAAGAAAATAAATGACATCAGACTACTCCAACCTCAAGGATGCGAGGACATTAAGACTTCTAAGTTTCATACTGTCGGACTCTACAAGAATCAAAACACAAGAACCGAGAAGCTGGACAGGTAACATCAATAGTTTTTCTTCCAGATAAAAAAAATCAGCCTGAATATCCAAAACCATATATATTTCCTGAACCATCAGGAAAACATTTAGGAACAAATTAAAGATCTAATTTGTGAACCACAACAAAGAAAAATGGAAGAGTTACTGGGGCGATTTCTTGCAGACGGACAGAGTCAATAATTGTCAACACAACTACAAACAAACTAATGATAAGCAGCAGCTGAAACATTTTATCAAGCTACCTCTTTCCTGATCTTCTCTGATTTACGGATGTCCTGTCGCATAGCATCAATTTTCTGCATGCTCACTTCCATCTCCTCCTCTTTGTCGCGAAGTTGCCGGGACAGCTTCTGCTTTTGAGACCGCAAGTCTCCCATCCTCTCACTGAGCTCAGAGAACTCCTGCACAGCCAGCTTTCTTTGTTGGTGGGCATCCCTCAATTCTTTGGACTGCATCTTTAATCTCTCTGAAGCTTCCACAAGTTGCTGGTTTAGAGAATAAAAAAAGATATAGTATTAAAAAGAGTCATTTTAGGTCACAGAATGTCAGGGGCTGGAAGGGACCTTGAAAGATCATCTAGTCCAAACCCCTTGCCAGAGCAGGATCACCTATATCAGATCACACAGGAATGCATTCAGGAGAGTTTTGAATATCTTCAGAGATGGAGACTCTACAACCCTCCTGGGCAGCCTGTTCCAGTGTTCTGTCAGTCTCACAGGGAAAAAATTCCCCTCGAGTTTAAATGAAACTTCCTATGCTTCAGCTTCCACCCACTGCCCCTTGTCCTGTCATCAGGAATCACTGAGAAGAGCCTGGCTCCATCCTCCTGGCACTCACCCTTTACATATTTATAAACATTGATGAGGTCACCTCTCAGTCTCCTCTTCTCCAAGCTCAAGAGCCTCAGCTCCCTCAGTCTCTCCTCTTAAGAGAGATGTTAAATTCCCTTAAGCACCTTTGCAGCTCTGCACTGGACTCTCTCAAGCAGTTCTATGTCCCTCTTGAACTGGAGGGCCCAGAACTGGACACAGTACTCCAGATGTTGCCTCACCAAGGCAGAGTAGAGAGCAGGAGAACCTCTCTCAACTTACTGGTCACAGCCCTTCTAATACACCCCGGGATGGCATTGCCCTCCTGGCCACAAGAGCACATTGCCAGCTCATGGTCAACCTCCTACCAACTAGGACCGCCAGATCCTTTTCCCCTTCGCTGCTTTCTAACAGGTCAGTTCCCAACCTATACCGATGCCTGGAGTTGTTCTTTTCCAGGTGCAGGACTCTACACTTGTCCTTGTTGAATTTCATTAAATCTTGCCCCACCCAACCCTCCAGCCTGTCCAAGTCTCGATGAACAGCAGCACAGCCTTCTAGTGTGCCAGCCACTCCACCCAGCTTGGTGTCACCAGCAAACTTGCTGCCAGTGCACTCTGTGCCCTCATCCAGGTCATTGATGAATATATTGAACAGAACTGGTCACAGTATTGATCTCTGTGGGACCCCACTAGGCACAGGCCTCCATCTCTTTTAGAGAAGAAAGGAACTGGGCCTATACAAGCGTGACTTGACAGCTCAACTGCCTCACACAGCTTTAATATTATTTGTAGTTCTTACACTTTTTTTCCTCTCTTCTGACTAAACAGCATCAACAACATAACAAGATAGCAGTTAGTCTGCTTCTAGTGTGGCAGCTCCAAGAGAACCTTTGGTGTTCCAGATGTTTTTCTCAAGATCTGACTAGACAAGGCCACTTAACTTACAAATAATTTAGTTTTAAGTTACCACCACATACCTGCAGAATAGTAACCTTTTGTAAAGGTATGTTTTAGTGGACAGCATATTCAGGTAAGCCATCAAACATACCATATCAGCTCTGAGATGCTGTGGCAGACCTTTTGAAACACCTTCAGAAAACTGAGAAAGATGCCTTAGGACAAACTATGAAGCTCTAATGCCTTAAGGTATAAAAGCTGTTTCCTTTACAGTAAGAAGTTAACAAAAATTAACAACATTAAAATAGAATTATAGAATCAGACAGGGCTGGAAGGGACCACAAGGATCATCTAGTTCCAACCCCCCTGACATGGGCAAGGACACCTTACCCTAGAGCAGGCTGGCCAGAGCCCCATCCAGTCTGGCCTTAAACACGTCCAGGGATGGGGCCTCAACCACCTCCCTGGGCAACCCATTCCAGGCTCTCACCACTCTCATGCTGAAAAACTTCCTCCTCATGGTCAGGCTGAATCTCCCCACCTCCAGCTTTGCTCCATTCCCCCTAGTCCTGTCATTCCCTAATAGCTTCAAAAGTACCTGCCCAGCTTTTTTGTAGGCCCCCTTCACATACTGAAAGGCCACAATAAGGTCACCTGGGAGCCTCCTCTTCTCCAGACTGAACAGCCCCAACTTTCAGTCTGTCCTCATAGCAGAGGTGCTCCAGCCCTCTGATCAACTCAGTGGCCCTTCTCTGGACACGCTCCAGCATCTCCACAACCTTCTTGTAATAAAAATAAAAACCTGAATATTCCTCAGAAAATAATTTGAGAGCAGGAGGGAAAAAAAAGTAATAAAATATCAAAAATAGACAGGTATACTGAACAAAGGACTTCTAAAAATTTTGTCCATTCATAGGAATATTGCTGGAGCACTCAATACCTTCCCAAAAGGCATGTGCTCAAACCAAGAGAAGCAGATTTGCCTTCTCTGCTACTTAAACACTTTGGTAAATAATCCTTACCAGAGGTTAACAGACAGAAGAAATACTGCTAAATTCTAGTGGACACAAACCTTATGGCTTACTTTGGGGTGCATCCAAATTTCACACGAGCAATACAAAATGAACGTGCTCACTAACTAGTCTAGTTTTTAAAAGTAACATTTAAACCAATAAAATTGCAACAGAACTGTCCTGTAACTACTTTATACAACCAAATCAAAACGTATCTGTCTTTAGGTCAATACCTTATGAAGGTCCTCCTTTTCTTGCCGTAGTCCTCTGCACTGTTTTTCTAGTCCTTTCAACTTGTGTACGGAGTCTTCGTGCTCTTGTCGAAAAGCTACTGCGTCTGCAAGCTGTCCTTCCAGCTTACTTATATCTGTAGATTAATACATATTAAAGGTACCAAATTTACACCAATAAAGCAAGCAATGTTACTGAAGCAAACTGCCATCATCACTTTGCTTAGAAAAACAGCTCCTTTCCTGTTCCCACTATCTTGGACTGTTTAAAGTAATTGTGGGGCACTGACACCTCCAAATAATTTTAATTGTCTTTGGACATTAAAGAAATCCTCTCAAAGACTGAGATCTTATTAAGTGAAAAAGTCTTGGCAATAGGGCTTTGTTTTGTTTTTGAGGCATACAACTCCTAGACCTTGGAAACACTGAAATAAATTGGAGTTGTTCCCAACCTAAACCATTCTATGATTCTATGATTCTATGATTCTAAATCCAAGTCTAGTAATTTGTCTCCTAAATAGTTTTCATGTCAAGTGAGGCTACAATCAGTCATTAGTGTATTCAGTGAGACAGGAAAAGACTATTTATTTCCTATGGTAGATAAGAGCTAACCATCTGGTAAGGAAACACCATCCTGTATGAGGCAGGCTGGAGATCTGACTGCTCATATTCCTGGCTGTATGTTTCCTGGTAGTTTTCTCTTTACTGTTGCAGAAAATTAAACAAATGTGATATGAAATGATCACCTTGAAGAGTAATAAACTAATCACCTTTATAAGTTTCTGTTTAGTCTTAGAGCTGGTAAGAAAATGAACTGTCATTCTCCATTTGGTTTTACTTACTACTTCTTTTAATCAAATAAATAACAATTTTTGCAGAGAATAACAGTCTGACTCCATCAATGTCTGTGACAGAACAGGAAATCTGATCTGTGTATCCAGGGACCCCAAGCACTGCTGTAACATTTAAAGTAGCATTCCTTTTCTCACTTCAGCACAAACCTCTTCCCACCCTGCAAGAACCAATACTACTAAACCAAACCATATTGCTACATTTTATATTTAGCAGACATCATCTACTTAGGAGCTAGACAAACCTGAAGCATTTGTGGAAGTAGCACCTTAATCTAACTGTTTTGGCTCAAATCTAATTCCAGAATACACAGAAATAGCTTTTTTTTTTTGAAGGATAATCTACATAAAAGAGGTGAGTTGTCTTTTGCAATGCATGTACCTACAAAGGGGGTATATCAGCAAACTGCAGGTGAAAAAAACATAAATCAACATCTCAGCATCTGAACTCAATGCTGTACCACAGGCCACTACCAGCCTCTCAGCCAAGTCATTAGGATTCAAGGCTCTCATTCTGTTTATCTCTTATTCACACTTAAAAATTAGATGTTAACAGGAGGTTTGTATGGATAAACTAACAGCATTGTCAAGCAACAGATTTTCAGTGATATGGATGAGTCAGTCTTCCTCCTAGGACAGATGCCAGTATTTGTTTTTCTGCAATGCTCAGTGCTTCCTAATTAATGCATCACCAGACAGAAATACAAAGGGAGCAGGAGCTTGGAAATATTTAAATGTGAATTATTACTACACATTCCCTCAAAAAACACTCCCTCAAAAAAGGAGGGTAAATGAACTGGATCTCTTGAGATTTCCAGGGAAACAAGCATCACACAAAATACTTAACTGAACCCATCCACATAATTCATTACACTCTAGACTCCCCCTGATAGTATATGTTATCAAGCCAAGGAAGTGGAAGAAAAAGTTAAGCACTCATCTGGAAAACTGCAATGTCTTTTAATATTGAATGAGATTAAAACACCTCTTTGTTCTTTTAGCACCTCAAGAACATTAATTCTACTTATTGCAAAACCATAGTAAATAATGTTACCAAGAGTAGCAAAATAAATTGCATTACTATAAGTGGCATGCTAGAGCCTTACCTGTTAATTTGTTCTTCAACCGTTCAATTTCTTCGTTTAATTTTTTAATCTCCTTATCACGGCTTGTATTTACTGTAACACAAACTGGACCTTGGAGGTTCTGGACTGTCTGTGTAGATTCTTAAAATCAGAAAAGGAAGGAAAAGTTTTCAACCAAATCACAGAATCATAGAATCATAGACTCAACCAGGTTGGAAGAGACCTCCAAGATCATCCAGGCCAACCTAGCACCCAGCCCTGTCCAATCAACTAGACCATGGCACGAAGTGCCTTATCCAGGCTTTTCCTGAACATCTCCAGGGACAGCGACTCCACCACCTCCCTGGGCAGCCCATTCCAATGGCAAATCACTCCCTCCGGCATGAAATTTCTCCTAACATCCAGCCTATGCCTCCCCCCAGCACAACTTGAGACTGTCCCCCCTCATTCTGTTGCCGGTTGCCTGGGAGAAGAGACTGATCCTCACCTGGCTACAATCTTCTTTCAGGTAGTTGTAGACAGCAATGAGGTCAGCCCTGAGCCTCCTCTTTTCCAGGCTAAACAACCCCAGCTCCCTCAGCCTCTCCTCATATATTTCAGTTCCTCCTAATGTGCAGAACAAAGAATCTAAACAAAAGTAAACCACTAACCTTGCAGCTTTCTGTTCAAATCCTGCTTTTCTTGCTCTAATTTCCGTATCTTTTTTTCATAGCCTTCTATTTGTGAAGTGTTCTTTAAGTCACGCTGTACTTCCATATCTTTGGTTACAGTCTCAGGCTGCAGCACACTCTTTAAAGTGCCTCGATCAGATAAAGAGCTGAAAACAAACAGTACGTTAGAACACTTTAATAAATACTCACAGCAGTCTCCAGCAGCACCATGCTGGGATTCCACCAAATACATACCTTAAATTTACAAGTACAATTAGTGCACTAATTGATACTGTTGAGACCAGTGTGGATGAAGCTGCTATTCCCTAGTAATTGTGTATCCTGCTGTAGGATTAGGATACCTGCATTCAGGACTTTAATGATGCAGATGTATACTCAATCACAAACTGCTACAGCAATTTAAGATGTTAACTCCCCTATGCCAAAGCTTACTACTACATGACAATAAAGTAAGCAGGTAAGTATACCTGCACTGAGAGAGCTGAGACACCAACCCAAAAGTTGAAAATGTGACAAAGATAGGATAAGCCACAAGATTTCACTCTGATAAGGATAAGATTAATTTGCTGTGTTCTTTCTGAAGTAGTATTGCATGGACTAACAAATCCCAGCAAAGGGAAAAAACAATAGTAGCAAACAGGGCAGAATAACCTTAGGATCAGAGACAAGTATATGCCTGAGGGATCTCTGAAGTCAGAGGCAGGTAATTTTGGAGCTGGGCAGTGACAACACTTAGTTCCTGTACAGAGTAATGTACGTTAACTTGGTTTGCCACAAGGACTTTGGAGCAATGATCTAATCCTGAACTTTTCCTGGTAGCTATGCTACAAGGACAAAACTTGCTCTCAGTCTCTCAATGCTGGAACATCAAGTTTATACTAAATTGCAAATGACAAATCCAGTCTCTGAACTTTCATTCATTTCAAATAGATAAAATATTAAATACAAAACCATTTAAACTTGGTAAGCATGACTAAATTTAGACATTTGGAAAAAAAAGGGGTAAAAATTTATCCCTAGGTACACCTATGAACATCAACCTTTCTACATGTTTATAGAATTAGAAGCAACAAGTTTAACAAATATATCCTCTGCTTACCTATCAGTTGTGTATGTAAACCCAACAAATGGTAAATGCAATCCAGAAAAGCCTGAATGAGAACTTGGTGGCACCACTTCCTGCACGAAAACAACATGCATGAAAATCCAAGCGAACTCATACAGAGTTAAAGGCATTTTATTCAACCTTGACAGTTGAAAAGAGACAGCTAACAGACTTCTTCAGCATGTATCAACTGACAGGCAGTATTTGTGCTTTATTGTGTGGCCTTCAACTGTCCCTAGACCAAATTATTTCAGACAGGTCACTTCATATAAGAACCTGAATTTAGGAGCCTCTTGAACTAGTACTTGAAAGGGCAGCATTTCAGCAAGTTCAAAACAAAATGCAATCAGCAAAAGAAAACTTGAAATGTCAAGTTCCTAATTAAAAGTGAGTTGTCACCCAAATGCATGCTATTAGTTTTAGTATGCTAGTTATAGTTAGAAATATAATAAAAAAGCTCTTAAATTTTGGAATACAAGCAAATGAACCACAAAAGTCCTCTACTCCTCCTGACCCAAGTTTGTAAACAACTACACAAGAGAAATAGAGGAGGTGAGCATCAATATCCCCACTCCAGAAACCAATCTTCTGGTCCTAAAATGAATGGAGAAGTGGCAGTGTGAGGTCTCTCACCTGCACACCTGTGATTGCAAGCTGCATGAAGAATATATGTGTATTTATGAACACAGACTGGGCTGTTTTCACCTTTGAAATGGAATAAAAGCAACCAATACATCCTTGTAAAGGTAAACCAAAAGGGCAACTAAGGAAAAATTTTTCCCATCTAAGTATGTTTTAACTTGGATCATGTAACAGTAGTCCACTTTGGCAAGTACTACCATTTAGAAAAGCAGCTCACCATTTCTCCTAACCCAAAATTACAGAGATTAAAAGTTAGAACTTTTCACACTTTAAATTACTTAGTTTTCATCTCTTACATTACTTATTTTGAAGTAAGTTCTCAGTACTACCTTATAGTGCAGCAAGTGTGCACACTTGTATTAGTAATATTTAAAAACAGACTCACTGGATTTCGTAATACATCATCATCTACATCAAAGTTTGAGGTGTCAGAGGGACTGCTAACATCTGGAATGTAAGGTGCTTCTAGATTTCGGATGTTATCCCAATTAAGTCCTTCAAAAAACGCATGAGACTTAAAATCCTCTATTCCATTTTGTCCCAGTCTACGTTCCCTACTGCAGATAAGTCGTTGAATAAGATCTTTTGCTTCTTCGGATACATCTGTAACGTGAGATGGAAACTGGAATCGTTCCTGAAAAGAAAACAAATCAAACAGAGGAATTTCAGAGAAGGAATCCATTCCATAACCTTCAGCAGTGATTTCAAAAAGAACATGCTAAATTACACCAATAAAACTGGAAATGAATAGTCAAACACTGCTCTAATTCCAGCAAACAGTGGAAGAGCACAATGCCATATATTCACAGATATTTTCTTTTGGTCTGACAATGGATTTCAAAGACAAGTAATCACTTCTCAATTACTTTAATAATACAGATCTGTTTGAAAATATCTTCAATCATTGTAACTCCAGTAGGAAAAGAAAACTTCTTTTTGATATATATAGGAATTTGACAGATACATTAAAGTTCATACAATAAAGGCAGACCCTCACTAGTACTCTTAGTCATAAAACCACTGATCCCCTGAAGATTAATTTGTTGAGATTTCATTCATTTCAACTCTTTAAAAGACATGATGATAGTCAATGCTTTAGAAAGCACTGATAAATGTAAAGATCTATTTTTCTAATGTATAAATACTTGGTTTTCTTACCAAGATGTTATCTACATGTAGCTAAAACTGGTATTATCATAAATCAACAGATCTAAAACCAACTTTTATTCCATTAACATTTGATATTACTCTAGACCAAAAATTGGGAAAACCTTTCTGCACTTTAATTTGCTACTACTGCTGTGTAGTTAAAGGCTTTAATCTGTCTTCTTGTGGTTTTGGTTCTTCTTCTTGGGGAGTTTTTTGGTGGGGTTTTTTGTTAGTTTGGTTTGGATTTTTTTTGTTTGTTTTGGTTTGGGTTTTTTTTTTTGTTAGTTTGTTTTGTTTTGTTTGGGTTTTTTTTTGTTAGTTTTGGTTTGTTGTTGTTTTTTTTGTGTGTGTGTGTTTTGTTCTGGTTGGTTTTTTTCTAATAAGAGCACATATATTTCTATTTGTAACACAATTTTTCCAGTTTAAAAGAAATCATTAGGGACCAAACCAGCGTAGTTGAAATGAAACTTTAAAACTTCCATTGAAAACCACACAATCGTATTCATTGTGTGTCCAAATGACATTAAAATACTAAGTCTGTAAGACAACAGCTTCAAATTTCTTCCCAAGTAGTTTAAGAGCTGGGTAGCCAGAGCTTATACTGGTTACATTTGCAACCAGTTAGTTAATTGAAGAAATTAAACATTGAGAGAAATTAATATTCATCACATCGAGGGTGTCAGCTCTGGGAAAGATTACATGTCTTATCCATCAGTGCCTTGCTGAGAGCACAGCATTATAATCATGGTAAACCACATTCATCCCAGGGCGAAGAAAATGAAACAATACACCTTGTGCAGTAGTTTCTGGCTCTTCAGGATGAGTATGCATATAAACACATTCTCCTAATACAGCTCTTGAAAGGACATTACGAACTGAAGAGCAGACAGTGAGATGGATTAGGAACTTTTTACAAGACAGAGTTCAAAGAGTGGTAATCAATGGTGCCAGGTCCAGTGGAGTCCCCCAGGGATCAGTTCAACATTTTCATCAATGACATTGATGAGGGGACAGTGTCTGCTCAGCAAGTTTGCTGACAGCACCAAACTGGTAGGCTTGGCTGATACAGCTGAAGGCTGTGCAGCCAACCAGTGAGACTTGGACAGCCTGGAAAGCTGGCTAAAGGAGGTTCAACAAGGACAAATACAGAGTCCTGCATCTGGGGAGGAATAATAAAGTGCACCAGTACAGGTTGGGAGGTTATCTGCTGGAGAGCAGCCCTGTGGAGAGGGACCCTGGGAGTGCTGATGGATAACAACTACGGGACAGCAATGTGCCCTTGTGGCCAAGAAGGCCAACAAGATCCTGGGGTGTATTAAGAAGAGTGTATCCAGTAGATAAAAGGAGGCTCTCCCCCTGTACTATGCCTTGGTGAGATCTCATCTTGAGTACTGTGTTCAGTTTTGAGTTCCCAGTTTAAGAGGGACAGAAATCTGCTGGAGGAGGTCCAGGGGAGGGCTACAAGGATGATTAAGGGACTGGAGCATTGCCTGATGAGGAGAGGCTGAGGGTCCTGGGGCTTTTTAGTCTGGGGAACACTGAGAGGGGATTTAATAAATGTTTATAAATATCTGAGGGCTGGAGGTTGGTGGGGCAGGGGTACACACACAACACACAGGTTCTGCTCACTTGTTCCCTGTGATAGGACATGGAGCAATGGATGTAAGCTGCAGCACAAGAGGTTCCACCTCAACACAAGGGGGAACTTCTTTACTTTAAGGGTCACAGAACACTGGAACAGGCTCCTCAGAGAGGCTGTGGAGTCTCCTTCTCTGGAGGCTATCAAGGCTTGCCTGGATTTGTTCCTCTGTGACCCGAGTTAGATTTTATGGTCCTACTCTGGCAGGGGGGTTGGACTCAATCTCTTTGGGTCCTTTCCAACCCCTGACATCCTGTGATCTGTTTTATTCTCATTCTCTAATGTTCAAAATGCACCCAGAAGTTGCAATGCTTCTCTATGACATTGACCCGGACAAAATCTTCTGGTCTCATGATCTTCTTACAGCTCAAGTTCATGTTTTTCTAGCACTTCTACTCCAGGCAACTCTCCTGAGCTCATGTTCTTCACACAGATCATGTCTACAGTGGTTGACCTGTCTGTTCCCTTTTTTGGACTGTTATCAGTGTGACAGCAAATGTGCACAGCTGTGTAAATAACACATTTATTCATTTCTCCCACACAGTCCAGAGGAAATTTTCAACGGGCCTAACATGAGACTTGGTTTTAATTTTGATTCTATGATGACTGCTTATATTTTCCAGTAAGAACATCAGCATCTAGCATTTCCATTCATCAGCATTTCCATTTGACATTCAATTTTTGCAGTTCAGAGAAGCAAACATTTGTAAAACCTGAACCAACAAATTTACACAACGTGGCTCTAAAACATCATGAGAAAACAAAAGAACCACAACCACTTCAAAATCTTTAAGTGATAACAGATTTGCTGTAAATATTATAAACTCAGTGAATACACAGAGATTCAGTAGAGTTCTTACTTCATGATTCATAATCTTCCCATAAGTTTCTACTAATGATTCTGCATAAAAGGGTGTTTCACCATACAGCATTTCATACATGCAGACACCCAGTGACCACCAGTCACATTCAGGTCCGTATTTTCCCATTCCATCTTCCATTGCTTGCAGTATCTCGGGGGAGATGTAGTCAGGCGTACCCACTGCTACTGATGACTGCACCTTAAAAATAAGGCAAACATCATTTTCCTAAGTTTTTACACTTCCTCAGCAACCTTCTCTCTCACACACTACTATTTCTGACAAACACCAGGATGTGACTCAGGAAAACAAAGAGATTTATCAAAGCACAGCAACAAAATAAAGAAAATATTAAGAAAAAAACAAGACAGCAAATATTAAGTTCCAATCTCCTACTACATAAAATCAGTTGATGTTTTTTATTTTGAACACAGCAGAACCCCAAAACGAATCACAGACATTGTGAAGGCAGAAAGACAAGAGGAGAATATATTTTGCCTTCCTGTCTTTTTATACTTGAAAATTACAATTGGCTGCCTAAATTTGAAATGAAAAACAATGAAGCAGGGAGAACAACTGGTCTTACTATTAAAGACTGAGGCAAAGAAGGTATTAAGTACCTTGGCCTTTTCCACTGTTTCCCTCTACACCCTCCTTAGCTGATCTTTTCTTGCAAATACATTCCAAGAAATATTTATTAATTGTCTTTGACAGCAGTAGCCACATTAAATTATAGCTGGGCTTACTTATGTCCTTTAGGTTTCTGGTCACCTCTGACTCTATCATATAAGTAACATCAAATTAGTATTTTTTTCAAGAAAGGCCTTTAGACAATTGTTAAAACTCCCAGAAGAACTAAAATGACCAGTAGCAGAAAACATGAAAGACAGCATAACATAGTAAAGGCTAACTGTAAAAGGTAGCAGCCTTTAAAGCAAGTAGATGAAGATGTAAAAAATGGGTTTATATGCATGATGAGTTCTAAAATCTTCCCTCAGTTCTTAGCATGTCAATAAGCTTAGAATCCATCAGCTCCTTGATGCACACTGACAACATCTAGTTGCTGTAAGACCATCAAGTCACCTTCAAAGGTCCCACTACTGAGCAACCCAGTTAAATTTTGCTTCATACATACTGTGCCATCTTCACTCATTTTCAGACAGGACCCAAAGTCTGCCAGTCGTATGTGGCCATTCATGTCCAACAGAACATTATCAGGTTTTATGTCCCTGTTATAAAAGAAAGAGGTGGAAAGGTTTAAATATATAGTATTAGCTATGCTTGCAAAGACTAATCTTGCATCAGAATAACAATGAATTTTATGTTGGATACTCACTGATAAAAACTTTCTATTGTGCTACTTACAAAGTCTCCTCCTGCCCAACTTAAAACTTTGTGACACTGAACCTTAAAATTACATCAGATTTTCAAGCTCATCAAATTGAACAAGCAGAGTAATTACAGTGAGTCATACTGAGTGCAACAGACAGGCAGTTTACTTCTTCAACATAATTTCAAGATTATACGCATCACAACGTATTGTTTAGAGGCAAGGAAGGTGAAAGAGAAAAGGCAGTGTTTCAATCTCAAGTGTTTTTGACAACACTTACAACTTCCAACTTAGTATGTAGGAAGATTTTTCCACTGCTATTATCATCATAGTATCATAGTATCATCAGGGTTGGAAGAGACCTCACAGATCATCAAGTCCAACCCTTTACCACAGAGCTCAAGGCTAGACCATGGCACCAAGTGCCATGTCCAACCTTGCCTTGAACAGCTCCAGGGACGGCGACTCCACCACCTCCCTGGGCAGCCCATTCCAGTGCCCAATGACTCTCTCAGTGAAGAACTTTCTCCTCACCTCGAGCCTAAACTTCCCCCAGCACAGCCTGAGGCTGTGTCCTCTCGTTCTGGCGCTGGCCACCTGAGAGAAGAGAGCAACCTTCCCCTGGCCACAACCACCCCTCAGGTAGTTGTAGACAGCAATAAGGTCACCCCTGAGCCTCCTCTTCTCCAGGCTAAACAATCCCAGCTCCCTCAGCCTTTCCTCGTAGGGCTGTGCTCGAGGCCTCTCACCAGCCTCGTCGCCCTTCTCTGGACACGCTCAAGCATCTC
Organism: Tricholaema leucomelas; assembly: GCA_013400475.1. Taxonomy (NCBI): domain Eukaryota; kingdom Metazoa; phylum Chordata; class Aves; order Piciformes; family Lybiidae; genus Tricholaema lacrymosa; species Tricholaema leucomelas. The sequence continues at coordinate 128,723 of WAAF01004059.1, read as the reverse complement.
AATGTCCCTTCTAAACTGGGGGGCCCAAAACTGAACACAGTACTCAAGGTGTGGTCTAACCAGTGCAGAGTACAGGGGCAGAATGACCTCCCTGCTCCTGTTGGCCACACCATTCCTGATGCAGGCCAGGATGCCATTGGCACTCTTGGCCACCTGGGCACACTGCTGGCTCATGTTCAGGTGGGTATCAATCAGCACCCCCAGATCCCTCTCTGTCTGGCTGCTCTCCAGCCACTCTGACCCCAGCCTGTATCTCTGCATGGGGTTGTTGTGGCCAAAGTGCAGCACTCGGCACTTGGAGCCATTGAACGCCATCCCATTGGCGTTCTAAATGCCAGTTCTGTTTGCAAGTATTGCTAGTCAATATACTACTTCACAACGCATTTGCCTCTACAGGTACCTTAAAACCTTTGCAACCCATGTACATGCAGCAGTTACTCTGCTGACCCAGAAGACTAGACCCTCTCACTGTGCTTTCCCTATAAATTCACTGATTTTCTATTGTTAAACTTATTCCATACATTTCAGTTCCAGGTGCCATAAGATTTCCTTTCGGTCCCATAACTAGAAATCAAGCTCAGTGAGTGCAGAGAACTATTAAAACTTATATACAACTATACACCAATTTGTCTGTTTGTAAAGAACATTGCTCACAGTGCCAGTTGAAGCATTAGCCAATCTCATCCAACACATTTCTGCTCCGCTTTGGATACAGCTCTCACTTGCCTAAGGGAATACTGCTTCTGTCCAGTAAAGCTTAATATCTCATCTCCAAGGTCTACTGGTTCCTATCTACAGGTTCCTTAAAGGATCCTTGAAAGCCTCTCCAAAGCAAACATGCTTCCTCCTATTCCATTCCAATCACTAAGCAGTAATCACCAAGCACTCAACCATTCACATATCTCTTCAAAGTGCATGTTTTGGGTTCAGAGCTATTCATTCCTATTGCCCCCAATAGGCACTGATTCACTCCTGTGCAGAGATGTAGCAGGTCAGTTAGAATCATAGAATGGTGGGAAGGGACCTCCAAAGGTCGTGGTAGGCCTGATAGCCCAAAATAAGCTTATTACATGTCCTGGCTTGCCCAGCCATGTTTTTCTGCTCTCCCTCCTTTTGTTTTGGGGAGAGGCAGCTACAGGACAGAGGACAAAGAACCTGAAGCCACTGAGTCTAAGGACGCTGACCTGCCCAGACTTGTTTACATCCTGTGGTAAACAAGGTACACACACTTAGCTTGTGCCTGCCTTGTGCAAGGCCTATGCTTTTCCCAAATTTGGGTAAAGCAAGCCTATGACTTCACATAATATGGTTAAGCTTGGTTAACTGCCATTCTGATTGGCTATTCTGTGTCCAAAGGCCCATTAGTTTTGGGCTACACTGATAAGAGGAGATATGCAAGTAAATGCAGCATGCTTTGCCATTGTATTCAGTTCTGCTGTTGCCTTTTGCTATTGCTCTGTTTCTGGCAGTGAGTCTGCCATTACCTTCTGCAACATTATGGTAAAGCTATAAGCTAGCTCTCCTGAATTGCCTGGAAACCCTCTGCCTTGAGTTTGCCAGGAACAGGCTCTAAATGCCTCCATGCAGTTGGCCTGCATAGCCAGCGTGACATCGTGCTAAGACTGCACATCACAAGACATCCTGCCTCCACCTGAAAGTCTCCTGCCAAGACAGGAAGTGCTGGAGATACACAGATCGTCCAGAGGTGCAAAGATAAGGTCAGAGATTGTCTGCCTCCTTTCCCAGCACTCTGTGAAGCCTGGGGGGGAATCGGAGGCCTCAGCGGCTGACAAGTAACAGCGCTCCCTGGAGGCATTTGGGTGCTGTTTGGAGCTGTGGCTTGCCCCGTGAGTCAGGAAATAATATTTTGTGGGTGGGTACTTGAAGCCTCTTGTGGTTCACCATAGCCTTCTGCCGTGGGCAGAGGAGAGCTCCTTGAGTCCATCTGGTTATTTCCAGATCTAGTTATTCTTCTGTAAAATGTTTCCATAACCACGCAAAGAACCCATTACTATTAAAATTAGTGGTGGGGGTTGGAGTTCTGAATATCAAAATTCATACACAACACTAATTTGGGAAAAATATAATCTCGCAGCAATTAATTACCCCTTCATAACTTCAACATATTCTGAAGTAAGCAAGCACATCCTCAACTAGATCAGGTTGCTCAGAGCATTGTCAAGCCTCATCTTGAATACCTCCAGGGATGGGGCCTCAACCACCTCCTTAGATAACCTGTTCCAGTGTTCCACCACCCTCATGGTAAAGAGCTTGCCCGCAACATCCAATCCAAATCTGCTCTTCTCTAGTCTGAAGCCACTGCCTCTCATCCTATCACTACACATCTTTGGAAACAGTCTCTCCATCCTTCTTGTAAGTCCCCTTCAGGTACTGGAAGGTCACCATTAGGTCTCCCTGGAGCCCTCTCTTCTCCAGGCTGAACAACACCAGCTCCCTCAGCCTGTCAGTTATTTAGGCCACCCTGCTCAGAAATGGGTGTCATGGTGCCTCTGGTCAACTTCTCCGAGTACATAACATATTTAAATCCTCACATATTGACCACATTTAGGTGAAGGGTCAAGATGGACCTGCCAAGTCAGACACAACGCTAGTATGAAGTCCACTTCTCCTGAGCCGGCACTTTCAGTGAGTTGTTATGAACCCGCTCCTATGGCCATAACATGTTTTTAGTTAACTGAAAAACCTCATTCCTCTCAACCTGGTATTTATTAACTTCTCTGTTTACTGAAATCAAGCTATAAAGTCAGCATACAAAGAGACAACTGCAGACATTTCCAGAATTAATATAATTTTGCTTTCCAACTGACAGACCATGCACAGTTGTTAAATCTAGAGAGCAAACAAAGGACAGAAAATCTCAGTTGAACAACACTCTTGCAATGATGAAACTAAGTATTTATCAAGTGCCTTTCTTGCACTACTCACAGCTCTTCTGAAGCAGCTGCTCCACTAGGAAGCTAAAAAAGCATACATATTTTGTTCTGCCTTCCTGACCTGTTTCCTCTGACAGAACCAAGAATATTCTACAGTTTTTAACTACTGCAGAATACAAGCTGAGTTAACATGATGGTAGGCACTGCTCTGGAATAGAATAGAATAGAATAGAATCAACCAGGTTGGAAGAGACCTCTAAGATCATCCAGTCCAACCTAGCACCCAGCCCTATCCAGTCAACTAGACCATGGCACTAAGTGCCTCATCCAGGCTTTTCCTGAACACCCCCAGGGACGGTGACTCCACCACACTGTGTGCAGAAAGTATCCAACTGGCCCATGCCCACTCCTTACAAAAGCTGCTTGAGGGTGACCCCTGGTAAAGAGATGCAGTGATGTTATCATGGGCTTCTGTGCATAATTTTTGCAGACCATCTGAACATCTGCTTCAAGCTTCTAGGTTGGGCAAGGGCAGGTATACATTCGTGAAGTGAACCAAGATTAAGTCAAGAAGCTCGATCACAAAGAAAAGCTTCAGGAAAACATCAGTCAGATAAATGTCACTGCTTCTAATATCAATTCATCAAAACTGGATATTTAAAATGCAATAGCTCATATAGCTTTTATACACATTATTGTAAGGAAGCACCCTATGGCCTGTGGCTACTGTGTCCATTTGTATACACAGTAACACCCTTAGAATTAGCTTCACGTCACTATAGATGCATTTTTTTAAACAAGGGAGACAGCATCTTACCTGTGCACATAATGCAGTTCGTGTATGGAATGTATAGCAAGCACCATTTCACCAATGTAGAACCTAGCCATATCTTCTGGAAGCTTATCTTCAAACTTACTGAGAAGTGTCAGTAAGTCACCACCAACATAGTAGTCCATCACTAGATACTGAAAAGAGAGAAATAAAAGAGTGAAGTATAGAGAGAGAGATGGTGAGAGGACAAAAAAAATTAATCAGTTAACACTTGAAAAAAAGCCCTTTCACTTTTTTTTGTGTGTCTGGGGCAAGTAGTCAAAAGTGCTCATCTTTTGCATTGCATTTATTTTCTTATTTAGTGTTGAAAGATATCGTATTTCCTGAATTAGCTCAGTAAGGATGACACATTCAGCTCTAACCTATACATGACAGCAATAAACAAGTCAGGGTAAGTTTATTTCTGTCTTAATTACAGTGTCATGCAAGGAAAATGATCCAGTATCATCAAAATTAATGTAAAATATCAACTCTCAGTCTGAGAATTTCCAAAATAGGAAGGAATGAAGGAAAAATTATAGTTAAAGATAATACTTGATGCAGCTTAGCCTAAAATACACATTTCACTACTACTCTTAGTTTTGGTAGCATTTCAGTACTATCAGTGGTTCCAAAAGTGGGACTTAATCACATCAACATCTTCAAATACTCATCTTGGCATGTGCCACATCATGGATGCAAAACACATCTGCCAGGAGCTTTAATGACACTGAGCATTAGGGCTGCCCATGACAAGTCAGAAGTACTATGATAAGATTTTTTTTTTTTCCCCAAACAAATGTTAACATTCCTTTCAATATTAATGTTTCAATGCTAATGTCATTTCAATGAAAATTAAATCGCTTCCTAGGACAGTGAGCCATTATCCAGCCCATGGAAAGGACCTACACAGATAGGGTAACATGAAAGAGGACTCAGACTTGCTATTTATTTCACATACTACAACAAAAGGATTAGATTTTACTGATTTCCTAACAATAACCATTACAAGATGATTTGATACATGGTTCTAGGAATAACTTTGCTTGGTCTGGATTTAACTTTCCAAAGCAGTCACCTCATTTTTCTCCTGACTGTAATGCAACCTACTGTCCCTGATAGATTCATTTTCCACAAGGGAACCCAAATTAGAGAGGAACCCAAAGAAACACGAAGTACAATAAATACTAATTGCTATCTTTTGGCTTAAAAGAGTGACTCCAAAAGGTGTTAAGTTTTGATATTTTTCTCCATCTTATTCAGTCTATACCTTAATCCAATAAGTGATTTTCATCACTTACGTCGAAATCAGTCAGTCCAAATTGCACAACATGTGCTGAAACACCATATGCATGCAACAATCATGTCTGAAAATGAAAGGCTACTGACAAGAACCAGCAATCTTTGAAAAGGAATGTCATATTAAAATACTTTCACTCAAATTCAAGGCTTATAGGGCCTTTTATGGGAGTCGAAATACCCCATCAAAGAGATGAGGTAATGCACTTCTCCTTGCTTCCACAGCGTTCGTAACTCAGCAAGAACTCAGCTGACCCATGAAATGAGGCACTTGGATCAGAGGAAGTTGGTGAGACATCATTTTAAGAAAGTCAAATTTTATCCAGTTTCCAGTTCACAGCAATCTTCTTGCCAGGGGGCACTTTTCCCTTCACACAGGGTTAAAATAAAGATTATTCTGATGCTGAAATCTAAAGGTACTGCATTCCTTCCAGGGAAGTGACTACATCAAACAGAGGGAGAGTACTTGGAAATCAAAGGAAAAAAAGACATTGAAATACCCTCACGTACACTCAGAAGCCTTTAAGAGGTCAATAGCAGGCAAACAAACATATGTCCTTCTTCAAGAATGAGACTAAGAAAGAAAATTTTTATGGTAAATCACATAGCCTGGAAGAGATCAAGAACTTCAAGTCCCATATATGCTTCTAATAATCATGTTTCACCTATGCCATAATTGATTCAACAAAATCAGCAAAGGCTGTCTTGATACAAATCGTCTCTACAGCACCAGAAAAAAGCCATGCCAGCACTTCCATGTTATGTGATTTGAGAGTTGGCTGTTTAGAGAACACTACCACATGGTGTATTTGCCTCAAAAATATTTTTAAACTACAGGAGTAGAACCAGAAAATGAACTCCAGAGCACATGCATTTTATAAAATGGTGTGGGTTTTGCTTGTATTTAAGTTCTGCATCATTACATGCTCTACTAACATTAAACAGAGTGAAAAAAACCCCAGTTATTCTATACTCTCCAAGGGCAGCTGCTACCTTTCTACCTTAACATCTTAGTCTCTTTGTCTCATTCTGAACCCTGTATCATGCAGCCAGAAATGTGTGGCAAAGCCCTAGGTGTGGGAAGACACCAAGGCTCTCTGCTTCAGGGTTACCTTACACAGTTTTGCATTAAGAATCTCTAGTTACCATGCACAAAAATCACTAGGAGCAGGTGCCAGAATTGTCTGTTACAGGACCAGTGTCCACTTCAGGTTGGAGAAGTGAGCTCTGTTGTTGGGTCTTGACTTGTTCTCAGCTTTGCATTCCATTCCACAAGGATGAAGAGTGCAGCTAAAAAGTAAACTAAATATTCCCACCCAGGTGCTTTACTATGGGACCTCTTCCCAAGACATGGAAAAATGCAGCTATAAACTTCAAGCTGAGCAGAGATCTTTTAGCTTATAGATGAGTGAACCACAAAGATGGTATGGAAGAGAACCCTCTGTCCAGGTTTTTGGATGAAAGCCACTTCCTGACATACTTTGTGTTTTCTTCACACACCATTTACAACAGAGCAACTGAGATGCAGATACACTCCATCTGTGATCACCAGATATTTACATGCGGTGAATGCTGAGTAACAGACCATTGGAAGGCAGCATCCCAGCACATGCAGAACCAGACCTCAGGCAAGCTGGAAATCTGCTGACTTTGGCTGCTAGGCAGATTGTTGCTTTCTTAGATACTGGATCTCAAATTAGATGATGCATGTCTAAATTATGTTGTCAAGTGAAACTTAAAAATGTCTTTAGGAACTTGGAGGAAAGAAATATACTTAACTTTCATATCTTGCCTGGAATGGATTTGAATAAAATGTTATCAGCAGCACTGTATCACTCTCTGTACTGCCACTACTACTGCTTACTGTCCTGGACAGCTAATGGCTTTTTTCTTAGAATAGAATCAATCAGGTTGGAAGAGACCTCCAAGATCATCCAGTCCAACCTAGCACCCAGCCCTATCCAGTCAACTAGACCATGGCACTAAGTGCCTCATCCAGGCTTTTCCTGAACACCTCCAGGGACAGTGACTCCACCACCTCCCTGGGCAGCCCATTCCAATGCCAATCACTCTCTCTGTGAAGAACTTCCTCCTAACATCCAGCCTGTACTTCCCTCGGCACAACTTGAGGCTGTGTGCTTAGGTAGCACCACTCTCAAAAGCGCCTTCAAAACAGTTTATAGGATGTCTCACGATCCATTTATGCAAATCTGAAGGCTGTTTGGTTCTGAGGGAATCAAAACCGTGAGCCACCCTCACGAGGCAATGCCAACAGTAACTAAATTTGGAGAGGTTAAAAAGCTGGACCTATTCAATGGAAATAGCCTGTAAATGAGGTTCTGTGCCCTGACTACTTACTTGCTTATGATAATTTTGTAGTTCTGAAAATACTTTTAAACATGATAGTCAAAACAATTTGTTTTACTTTGGCACCTGTAAAAATGTTTGAGTATTTTCTAATCTTTCATATACTTAGTTCCTGAACTCATTGGTAGGTTTTATGAGTATTTTATTTCTTATTTATAATCATGTGTTGCTACTTTGGTACTATTGGCTAAAAAAGTGTTAAGAGGTGAAAATTTCCATAATATAACTATGTCAGTTTTTAGAGAGACAGCAAGTTTGCAAACCCTGCCTCAGGCAGCCACACAGAAGCTGTACAGTTCAATATATTGTAGTATGTTTGGGCTTTATTGACTTTGCACCTGGCCAGTACTCTCCTAACCTATGTAAGTTAAATATAGCTTCTATGTTAAAGAGTTCTAGTAACTAATTATTAAAAATGTAACAGGAGTCATGACTTTATAAATGGTTGTTAAGGTCTCTCAAACTAGCAAGAAGGCAAATCTGATGACTTTAAAAAGTATGGGCTAGCTTTCCTCCTAAGGCTTTTAAAGTATAAGTTTAATCAGACTTTTAAAATAAAATTTTAAATGAATGTTGCCATTTTTCAACAAAATCTTGCTTCAAAAGACATTCTGAAATTTTAAAGCAAAAATGTTTATTATAGAGAGGTAACACCTCTCAAATGATTTAACTGCAATGCTATAAACACATTAAACTCAAGCATGATGGGATTTTATGCATGGACAGACTAATTAACGTAAGGTACTATATACTATGGCACTACACAACTTTATCACTTTCCTAAAGTTACCATTAGTCCCTTTGAAGTCTTTCTTCAAGGAGAAAACAAGAATGCTGAAACTGCTGGGAGGTATGAGTGGACTGGTTTAATGCACTAATATCCTTAAATGCACCATAAATACAGTCTTTCATAACCTAAAGCTTTTTATTTGCTGATGAATCAAACCTACCAAATAGTTCTCATCTTGAAAGGCATAGTGCAACGTAGTAATCCACTGACAATCCCCGTTCACCAAGACGTTTCTCTCCTCTCGGAAGCAAGCTGTCTAAAAGAAGAGAGAGAAAAATGCCACTGTCAACATCAACAAGCAGCTTTCACAGGATGAATATATATGGATGCTTTATGGGATTATTTAAAATTACTGAACAGAAGTCTCCATTCATTGGAATTCAGTCTGCACAAGTGACAAGCCAGGGAATCTCTGCAGGCTTGTTGTTGGGCATTCATTCACTTTAATCCTGACTGCAACCTTAATAAAACCAAACCAAACCAAACTCTCAACAGACAACACATCTCCCACCCCATAAACACCAAAAAGCTCACAAATCAACCTGAGCCAAGAGTGAACATTTGTTCTGGAACTTATTTTTAAGAGACAGAAAAATTATAATTTGGCATTGCAGTCTGTAGCAGAAAGATAATGGCTCCAGGAAAGTAAGTCTGCTGCTTCTGAAAAAAGACCTTTGTAAAAACAGTTTCATGCATACTTTTCTTACATTACAGCTCCAGACACTGTAAACAGAAAGTAGGAAATAAGCAAATTTTTCTATTGCTGTCTTATCTTTCTCCAGTATATTTTCAATAATTCTTATTCTACTTCAAACAGCAGAGTGCAACACTTTAGAGAAGGAAGCTCTGCGTAACAGGTTTTCTCAGTATCTTTACATAAAACCAATTTCATAAACTTCAAGTGACTTTTCCTTAATAAAAATACATTAACGTTTTTATTGGATCAGAAGCATCAAGATGTGGACTTGGGACTGTTTCACTACTCTCAATTCAGAGAGACGTTATTAGCATATTCAGTAGCTGCAGACTCAAGTGTTTGGATTCCAGATAATAATTCATTTTTTGGGTCACTGCTGCTTGTCGAAACGTCTTGGAAAATGCACCATGGAAGAAACATGTCTGGGAAGCTGAAGCCTTATCACATACTGATTGCATCTTATAAAGGTATCTCAACAATTTCTGTCTTTAAGGAAGCAAAATTCAATATAAATTGAATTACAATATGGCCACAGTGTGGCCATACTGTAAAGTTAGTAACCACTGGTGCAAAGAGATGTAAATTGTAATTAAATGTTAACTAAGAGCAGTTTAATGGTTTATGAGTGGAAGGCCAAAGTATCACTCCACAAAAAGTCTGGCAGTGACAGCAGTTCCAAATAATCCTATCCACTGCCCACAGCACTAGAGCACAGCACCTCTCAGTTCATTTGGCATCACAACGTGAGGAAGCTGCCAACACAAACCTAATTTGTTTATTTTCAAAGACATCAGTTCCTTGATCCAGTTCACTGTGCAACCTCAAATAGCAAGGGAATGTTATGAACCCTTCAAAACCAGTAATGCTGCTGAACACTTCGCATCACGAATTTGAAGTATAAAACTCTCTACTGCTTACACCAGCTTAAAAGGCCTTCAGACATGCCTTGAGAAAGCATGACAGGCTGCCTAATCAGCCAGTCAGGGCTTATTTGAAACTGTCAACAGTAATACACCAATGACTACGGATTTTGCTGTCAGAACAAGAAATACAAATGATCCACCTTATCTACATAAAATGGAGTGCCTATTTTCACCTGCATGTCATTTATGGCTGTTAGCTGATATTTTACTAGTGGCTTCTGACCATATGGGTTTTATTCTTTTAGCTAGCACACAAATAACTTTTTGCTACATTTAATAAGTCATACAAACCAAACAAAAGCCAGTATAACGATGCGCTTCTCAGGCCACTGAGATGTAGTTGGGATAATAAAACACCTGAAGTCTGCTTTTCAATTAAACTCCCCAGTTAAGAGGTTATTGTACTCCTGCAAGCTTTATTTAAAAAAAAAAACTAGCAAGTTTTACTGCATTTGGGAAATTTAACCCCTGATGCTTTATTAATGTCATTGATATGCAGGTTATGAAGTCTTGTTTATCCAGAAAAGTTAAATCAAATCAGCAAACCTAACAGGAAAGGACAAAAGAGCACAGCAGAGAAGACAGTTCCTTTATTAACTTCTGCAAAGGAGAAAACCAGTGGACAGAGAGCTCTGCATGACTGCTATTTGTCCTAAGTGCCTATTGGGAAAATTATTGCTCATTATACATCTTTCTTGGTGGATAATCCTCTTCTACCTCTTGCCTGCTTGAGAGGATATAAAGAGTTATTTGCATAAACTGAAGATGATTCGTAAACAGCTGCCTTCTCAGGACATCTCTACATGTGAAAGTTCTCATTATTTATGTAGGCCATTTATTTAATTTCAAAAATTACTAAAGTAAGCCAGCATAACTGTATTTCCATTAGACTTTGGGAGCTCTCTGTACAAGCATTTGGGTTCAAAACAATTCCACACAGAATGAACCCAAATGAACGAACCCCATCAAAATCTGTGTAAAAAGAGCACCAAATTTCTCACAACCAGGGGAAGGCTTAGTGCAGAACTGCTGATGCAGCACAGCCAAGACTGTGAACTCTTCTGACAGCTCAAAGAAGAGCTGAGTGGCAGTGGCTGCTGCCACTGGTAAAGAAAAGCATGCACCAATGGATGGAGTGTGACTAAATCAGGGAAAGGCAGTGGTGAAGAGGGGCTTAACTAGAGGAAGGAGATTTATTCACAGAAAAAGAGCTGTGAAAGAAAGCTAAAATGGAAGGGAGGGACGTTGGCTGAGGGGGAGGAGGTGTCAGGAAGGGGACAGAACAATGACACAGGGAAAGGCCAGCAAGATCAGTCCTAAGCAAGCAGCCAGCCTTTGCACCCTAACAGAACTGCTGCAAGTATTAATGCATATAATGTTTTTTCCCCTTCAAATCTATTGCTCATTTACCTGCTGATTTATGTATGTTACATCTGCCATAGGGTTTTCCTCTACTGTGCTGGAGTAGGTGTCCTAGAATACACCACTTCCCACAACATATTCTTAGTAGGTCCTTTCTTAATCTGTGAAGTACTCATTCACATTTACATAATTTGTTGTGACAATGTACATCTTGTTTCACCAAAAATACTCTTCTTAAACAGATTTACCTTCTTAACACGTTCTGGTTTACAATCAAATCTGTGATTCCAAAATATTTAGTTACAGTTTCACCAGTTATACAAATCCCGTTACAGACCGTAGGATGCAAAGCTCTTAAATGCACACTTTCTGAATGCAAGAGAAAAAAGACCTTTTCATACTATTTTTGTATACAGCTGTGAATGTCATAGCAGCACCAATCTCAGCCTTTAACTTGCCTTTATTGTAAACAAAAATCTGGCCAATAAATTCAGGGGAAGAACTAGGGCATGCTGTCTGGTAAACGAATACACAGTAAGGCTGAGAACAACAGATGCCTGGAAGGGACTGTCAGACTTGATTGTATTAAAACAGATTATGAAAAAGAGAAAAAAGAATAAAGATCCTATGCTCACCAAATAATTCCTGATCTAGAAAAGCTTCTATTTAGTTTTCCTGATTCTATTAGAAAAATTCTCTGTGATTAAGAATTGCATTACTTACCTCTGCTCTTTTAAGCATTTCCCATTTATTTAGGATTTTCATTGCATAAATGCGCTCTGTACATTTCATTTTAACAACTGCAACCTGAAAAAATAAGGCAACTTTAACAAATGAAAGGTCAGAGAAATATTTAAACAGCTTAATATTCACAAATTAATAAGTTACTAAGGAATCATCAGTGACCAGTCCACACACTGATAAACTGAAGCTTGAGTCTCAGCTCATTCTATATTCCTCCTACATTACTACTATGTGCTTGATGCTCTGCACACAATGAGTGGTCAAGTGTTCATGATCAAGTACACCAGGGATGATACAGGAGGAACATGAAGCTTTTCATATGAAGATGTAGAGTAAAGCTGCATTGTTTGCTAAGAACAAATGACGCTTGTAAGCCATGCCTTCAGCCAATGAGGCAACATTTTAAATGACAGCCTGGGCAAACAAGAAAGGCTGCTGTCAATAAAAATACACTACAGTGTAATTCACTTTCAGATTTCAAATTCTGGGAGCTTGAAAGGTATTTGCAAATTAACATGCTTTTGTGTACTGTACATGGATAGTTAAAAAGAAGCAAACCCAGTATTGATTTACTTGTTCAACATTCTGCTTGAAGCATTTTATGATGCATCCTGTGTGTTAGACTTGTTTATACTGGTCTATTATGAACAGTAACCCCTCACATAGCTGTACTGTGGGAGAAAAAACAGAAGAACACAAAAACTTCAAAGTTTAGGAATACGAAGACTTAATTTTGACCAAGACTTGTATCCTTCAAGACCAAAACTAATTCTCATAGCAAAGCCGTAACTCCCACAAAAACCTTCCAGTTAGTGAAAGAAAAGCAGGCATCACAACTAAGACAGCAACATTTTCAGACTATACATGGACTGCTAGAAATTTCTGCTCCTTCTCAGCTCACCTCTACTTCCAAAGTATAGAACCAACCAGCTTTCACTGCTTCCGACAGAGCTTTGAATAGCAGTGGGAAAAGTAACAGGAACCACATCAGCTATACTCTTCTGTTGCTTAAACTACTATAGATAAGCAAAACAGGAGTTAGCATTGCTGACTGTAAACCAAGGTTATAATAGTGCATCAAGTGCAGCAACACTACACAAAGTCTAAAGACCTGAAGAAGTATAAGGGAAATAACTCACTGCACCTTCCCTGTAAAGAAGCTCCAGATGAGAGGTAGGAGGATAACTGCTCCTCCAGTAATACAAGACTTGGATATTCACATTTATATGGACACTTCACTCTGCAGATACATGCCTAAGCCTTCCACCCTTCAGTGTGTGAAAATCCATTCACCACATCCCATAATAGGTGGACATGCCCAGTACACATCTGCACACAGATTCATGTAATGGAAATGTATCTTAACAGGACTGATAGGTACCCATCACAGGGAAGAAAAGGGAAGCCAACCCTAAACATGGGAAAGATACAGCACTATAGAGAAACTTCTCTAAGAGGTGTAGAATACCCACAGCTGCATTAGATTACAGTGCCTCCTGGCCTGCAAACCTCCCAGTGATGCTGCCTGTGCTCTGGGGAAGTATAAGAGAAGCAAGTCTCAAACACATGAGGTTCCTTGGCAAATACATAACGGGTTGGACTTGATGATCTATGAGGTCTCTTCCAACCTTGGTGATACTGTGATATTGTGATACTGTTCAACACTGACCTTCAGTAATGGCCTAAACAGTTCAGTTTTCCTCCTAGCCTTACTGCAGCCCTGCAGTTAAATGCCATTGTAATACTCTCTCTCTATACACCTAATTGAATCATTACCCTAACATAACTGAAGGCACACTGTAAGTCACCCTGCACATTAAAAGCTTTGCAGGATGCTGACATTACCCGTTACACATTTTAAACATACAGAACATGGTGAGTCAGGAAACATCCCCATCTCAAATGAAGGGATACACTAGAACTGAGTGAAATTACCTGCTACAGATGAATAAAAGCTCTGGGGCAGAACCAATTTGCAAGCACAGCTCTGAAAGCCCTGAAGTAGCAGCATTCAAGTTTCATTATATCACAACACTAGAACTGCTCAGCCATTTAAGTACAAGTATAGTGCACAAAACAGAATCCAGACATGCACGTACTGCACTTTATCTAAGGCCATCACTGTTTGAAAGCACTACAGGATGGCAGAAGATTGAAGCATGCTCAACTACTGAGGAATGATGCCAGCCTGGCATTGAGGAGGACATGCAAAACATTAGAACAAAGCAGTACATGAGATCAGGCCTGGAAAAAGAATCATAGAATCAACCAGGTTGGAAGAGACCTCCAAGATCATCCAGGCCAACCTAGCACTCAGCCCTATCCAGTCATTTAGACCATGGCACTAAATGCCTCATCCAGTCCTTTCTTGAACACCTCCAGGGACACTGACTTCACCACCTCCCTGGGCAGCCCATTCCAATGGCAAATCACTCTCTCTGTCAAGAACCTCCTCCTAACGTTCAGCCAAACCGATGAACCTGTTTAGCAGTTCCTCAGTTGCTATCTGTATCGGTGCTATTTATTTCCGACTGAAAGTAGTGCCTAAAAAAGCTCAATTTAAACCTTCTGTAGGAAGATAATTGCCTTGTGTGGAAGAAAAGGGAGAACTACTAAAAGTAAAATCTGATTCATATTTTCACATTAAGTGGTCATCACGTTATGGCACCAGTAAATATACTGCTGCTTTAGCTGTAAGTGCAACAATCAGACAGGTTTTTGTGCCAGTAGAAAAATCCATGCAAACATATGTCAAAATAGGTAATTCCAAGAATTTTATCCCTGAAAAGACACATGAAAGGTGCAAAAGATGACTAACAAAAGTAACGGAATTTTGGCCTGACTAGACCAAACTCCTCAACCCATTCTAATCATCAGATCTTGGTGTGGTTGGTTGGTTTGTTTTAAAAGAAAACAAACAGAAATTTAAATCCCAAACCTCATTGAGGTCTGAATGAAAACAGGGAAGCACAAATTAAATGAGGCCTTAATGAGTACTATTATAAGCAAGAATATTGCTGCAATATCACCAAAAATGCTACACCCTTTGTCCCATAAAACACCTCAGCACTTCCCTGAGTTAGCTTTCTTTAACTGTCCTCAACAAGTGGTAGTATTTCTAAGTCTGCATTTCTCATGTAACACTTTGGCTGTTTCTAAGATGCTGTGGCATAGTTGGTCTTTATTATTTTTGTATTAATTCCTTTTTCTCTGACATACCTCAAATTCAATTACAACAACCACACTGACCGCTTTGTGAGGTCAAACAGCAATATAATGCAATTGTGCTAACTATGCAAGACATCAGGTTTCAAATATGGTGGCTCTTCTACTACACACCCATCCACCACATCTGCTATGCTAAGTAAAAATACTTGGTTGGTGCTCAGAAGTATTCCAAATGCTTTTTAAAAGCATTTTAAAAGCACTTTAAGAACAAAAAGCAGTGCTTCTGTCTGCAAAGTTTAAAAACCTACTGGCTGAAGAAGTGCTCATATT
This sequence comes from Tricholaema leucomelas, assembly GCA_013400475.1. NCBI lineage: Eukaryota > Metazoa > Chordata > Aves > Piciformes > Lybiidae > Tricholaema lacrymosa > Tricholaema leucomelas. The sequence goes on along the minus strand of WAAF01004059.1, from coordinate 113,338 downwards.
ATGCATAGACTGTTAAAAAAAACGAGATTTCATTTTGATGCTCACTCTTCATTTCCAAGGCTATTATAACTTACACTGTAATAGAAGTTAAGGATAATGAAAGAATAAAAATGTACAAGTTAAGGTAGCTGTTTATGCAGCAGCTTCCAAAATAGCTTCTGCAGAAAAAGATTTAATAGCCTACTCCAGGTCTAAAAGAGATAACTATGATAGGCATACAAAATGATGAATGCCATGGAGAAGATGAACAGAGAATAACTATTTACTGTTTCTCATAACATGGAAATTGAAAAAAGAATAAAAACAAAACGGTAGCAAGATTAAGGATGTATTATTGCCACACTACAGTTCTGGAAGTCAATCACAGGCTGCCGTGGACACCTAAGTATTCAGAAAGTATCTAAGTGCATGGTTAGTATCTGAGTAACACACGTAGCAGAAATCTCCATGACTACTGACCACATCTGAGTTACACGTGTGGTTAGGGAGCCTTTGGAAGTTGGGAACCTGGGCAAAGGGATGGGATGAGGGTTAACTAAGCCACACACACACCTTTGACTCAGAACAACTGTGTTTGATACCCATGGCAAATTAAGAAAATTAAAACTTACCCAACTTGTATCTCATGATCCTAGGCTGTAATGGGAGAATCAGGGGTTTGAACAATAATTACATGAGAGTTCCTTGGTAGAGAGATTTAGGTGATTCTGTTTTGCCAAGTCTTAAAACACTGACAAGAAAAAATTCCAGATGCAGGAGTTCCCCCACCACTTTGAACCACCTTCCAGGCAAGCTGCATAGGTTAAGCTGTCACCAAGTGATTTGATTACTGTCACTGTGACTAGTCAAGCTCAAGATTCATGACAACAAGGACACTGTAATAAAGACCAAGTATGCTTCCTCAAGGACCCCAGAAAGTCTAATGAATCCTGGTGCCTAACTTCAACTGACTTTAAGACATATTTATGTCAAAAAAAAAAAGGGCATGAAAAATGGGACTTAAAGCATAAGAGTAAGCCTCCTGTATGCATACTACAACACCATATCAGATTTATATTACTTCTGTCATTCGTTTTCTTCCCATACTTTTTTTTCCCTCAAAGCTGTGTTTCATTTGTACTAAAAAAAGAACCAATATAGCTCAAACAACATTTTTGGCCTGTGGGAAGAGCTAACATTTTGCTTCTTGAACTGTTTTATAGAACTGCTGCATTTCTATCTTCAAAGCTCACTTGGTATTGACATTTAGGGCTGCAGTGTGCAAAGCCATCCTAGACCGAGTTCCACCCTTTCTCACCCACAGAGTGGAGATCTGAGCCAAATCAGCCTTTACAAACATGGCAAAACTTCCCACCACTGTGATCTGCCCTCTGAATGACATAATCAGCATTAGTAAGCAGTATCAAGTTACAAATTTTCTTTTATGCAAACGTTAAGTATGGTGTAAGAATGTGCAGAAATCATTTAAATAGAAGACTGGATTTCCAAGGAACAATTAAGATGTTTAACAAAAAGATTTCTTGGAAACCATGCTGGCATTAATTTCAAGGCAAAGATTAAAAAAAGTCAACTGGGACATTGTTCATGTTCATGCCATCTTAAACTTTCAGGTAACACATCCTCAAGAAGTGGACTTTCAGGAACAAGGTGAAACTCAAACGCAAAAGGTTTGCAGCTGAAAAGGAGGAACACAGACATACAGGTGATAATCCTTGTGCAACCAGCTTGTAACAGCAGGTAGTTAAAAAGGCAAACATGATTCTGGAATTCATAGGCAGATACATAGGATTAAGGACAGGAAAATATTACTGCCACATACTAATAAAAACCCAATGGAAAGTCCACAGACGGCCACACCTCAGAGAAATGAACTTTTATCTGGAGCCAGGTGTGAAGGACTATTGAGATGATCAAGGAACTAAAGAGTCTTTCATATACCATGGGAACAGAAAAGGGTTTACTTGTTAAAAAAAATAACAGATATATTGTTACCTATGAATAAGATTGGAAGGAAGGACATCAGTAACAAGGATGATAAAAGCTCAGCTTAGACTAATGGACAATAAAATTACATGGATAAAACAGTGTAAAATTATCATGAATTAACCTTTGGCAGGAACCTGGAATGGCTTTAGACATTTGAGCAGAGATTTGAGACAAGCCTTTCAACCCACAGAGGAGACAAAATGTCATTTCAGATGTAAACTATTTATCCATGGTGTCTTACTACAAGATTCGTAATTGAATATCACTGTCATTTCCCTCGGTTAAAGTTTGTATTTGCCACTGTTAATGCTATTATTTTTGTCTCATGCTACTGATGCCTTGGACACTAAGTTACTGGAAAAACACTGCAGAAACTGCTTTATCCTCCTGATACTCTTGGATATGAAAAGTCTTTCAATCATTAGGTAACAGTTTTAATATTTCATCTTTTGAGGAAAAACTGGTCTGCACTGCTCTATCAGGTTTTTTACATCTATTTTACATTTAAAATGAGCAACCAGAGCGTCTTTTGTTGGAGTTCATATGTCATGGTGCATGTTCCCAAAGCAAAATGTTTCACTTCTTTTCGAACATACAGTGTGGATCTTGGTATTGTGCAATTAAGAAATCACTTACAAGTGCCAGCCAGAAAGGTTTTGCAAAAGAAGAACAAAGGCTCTGAATAACACCTAAGCTCTTCCTCAGCAATCAGGGGGGACTGCAGAGATAAATGGCTGGTCTCGAAGCAGCACTACAATGAACTGTGTCTCTCCAGCTCCGTGCAACCTGCCTGTCACCATAGTAACTTGGTGCTGCCATACAAACAGACAAGGAATTGGAGGAGGACTAAGATAGCAACCAGCTCTTCTGAAGCATTTTCTAAACAAAGCAGACTTCTTCATCCATTTCCACAGCAGAAAATAGCTTGCTTTGATTTTTTTTTTTCCAATACCACATTGTAGAAAAGCAAAGCCAACTAAATATTTCTTCTGCATCGTTTTCTGTGAATGCTTTGACTCTTTGCATAGCTGGGTGAAAAATGTCATATGTTGTGTGCAATACTTATGAATTCTGTTCATCTAGAGTGTAGGAAAGCACAGTCCCTGCTGGGTTACCTAACACAAATCACTAAAGCTTCTAAATAGGCAAGACAGCCTTAGTTGCAGTCCGTAGGCTCACTGTGCCCCAGGATAATTTCTAGAAACACATGAAAATGTTAAACTCAGTACCCTTAAGCTGTGATTACACAGTGGAAAAGGAACCGATGGCTTAGCTCCTCACTGCCAAGCATGACTGTTCACAGGGGGCTTAGATTTTGTGTACTCACTTTTGGGTCCCTCTGTACCCTTAGCCAGTCTCTCTCTCCCCAGGAACTGAATGGGGGCAAAATCAGTCCTCTTCTCTTGGTAATTATTTATTTTCTTCAGGAAACAATTCTCACATCTGTTGGTTCCAGCCAAGCCCCTGACTAAGCATCCTGAGTCAAGGTGACATGTACTCTTTCTAAATACCACACAGATCAAATCTGCACACAACAGCAATTACACGGAAAGGCATTTCTAATCCATCCAGAGGAGTAATACTTAGGTGGGGCACATTAAGAATTTTGGTTATTTTTGTGCTCAGCAAGACCAGTTAGTTCCACCCTTCTGCTGGAACCACAGTTAAGTGTTGCTCATTCAAGAAATCCTTGTTAATAAACAAGGGAAGGAAAACAATTGTTTCAGTCCCATGCTGCCAAATTTCCAGGAGGTGTCAGCCACGTTATACAATTAGAGTTCTCAAGGCACATCTTGACAGGGTTCTTCAACAACAGCTCTTCACTGAAATGCAGTGTGCCCAAATGGTACTTCTCACAAAATGAGGAAAAGTGATTTTGAAGACTTACAATATGATTACTGAGAGGTCAGATGAAGCTTATAAAGGAGCAAGTGCTAGTATTAAGAGATAGATGGTCCCTACACACAGGATCCTCCTCCTATCCCACTGTCACCATACTGTAAGCAGCTCTTTTGGTGTGCAGAAGCAAACAGGCATACAGAAAGCATTTCTTAGGCCTGCACTAGGTTTCTCAGGTAGGCACAATCCCATCAAGTACAGGTTCTCGGTGATATTATTTTGCTTCAAATGTGGTCCACAGTGTTTCTGGACAAAAGTAGTAGCCAGGCACTTGCAAACTTCAAGACACAGATTGGTTCAGGTTTTTTGTTTCAATGTTTTTTTGAAGGTCTAAAAACTGGAGGAGTTTTCCATTCTACACTCAGCACAGAATCATCAAACCATAGCATAATTTGAGTTGAAAGAGACCATAAAGATTGTCTACCTCCAATTCTCCTGCCACGGGCAAAGACACCTCCCACTAGATCAGGCTGCTCAAGGCCCCATCCAACCTGGCTTTGAACAATTCTCACAGTTGGAGCCTCCACAACCTCTCCGGGCAGCCTGTTTCAATGCCTCACCACCCTCACATTGAAGAATCTCTTCCCAATGTCTAATGTGAATCTAGCTTTTTCCAGTTTGAGGCATTTTTGTCCTATCCTTAAATATCTTTACATCTTATCCCAAAGAATGTCTATTTTCACTAGTTAGCAAAAACTTTCACTCTACAGAACATACTCACTCTTGTATACAAAACCAGACTTATACATTAACTTTATTAATAGAAACCGGAATTAACTAAAAAAACAAAACAAAACTCATTTGAGCTCTGCTTTTATTTCAGGGAGATTTTAAATTATGATTAGCTTTATCTGTCATGAAGGTTGCCTCTCTGCTTATGAGCTATCTGCCTACATGACCTGCAAAGAGGAAGACTGAAAGTAACACTGTGATACGAAAATATTCCACCCAGTTGTGTATATATAGCCAGGTGAACAGCCTCTAGGAGATGGGGAGAAGTCACCAGCAGTTTACCCTCCTTGCAGCAAACTTTTTGTATTGTACACTATTCTGTTATCAATTCAAAGAACATTTCAAACTTTTCTTCATAACTATGAAACCTCAGGAAAAAAAAATTAAATTACAGGCTAGGAGCCAGAACCTGTTGTTGTGAAGGATATTCAGACATTCAATTTATCCTGGCTTACTTTATGAGAAAAGAACTCTGTGTTTGGGCAGGTGGTTGGAGAACAAAAACTCTAGGTTCTGAGCCAGGCTATTTCTACCATAGCATAATAATAATAATAATAAAGAAACATTTTTTTCCTCTTGCTTTCTCAAATCTCCTGTGTTATAACAACTTTCACTCAGGTGGTTTTGGATCACCAGTTTGATTTTGTTCTCATATTGCTGGAAAAAGTGTAAAGAACTAGGCTGAGTTCTTCTGGATTGAAAAGGAGAAAGATAAAAGAATTGAAATATCAATACAGATATGTACTGGTGATTATACAAATCTGCCTTAAATTAGATACTGGTTTTGCAGTTGTGCTCACAGAAACAAGCTCACATGTGGTCTCAATCCTCTCTCCGGTCAAAGATCATGTTTCCTTGGCTTACACTGACCACTGACTAATAACTAATATGACAACTTTCTTTTGTTTGAGCTGTCTTTCTTCAAAAGCTACTGATTTATGCAAAAAAAAAAAACAACACTCAAGTAAAACAACAAACTGATTTTCATGCAGTATTTCTACTATGCTGAGTAAACATTTCCTTTTCTGTAACAAACATTGCAACTCATTAAGTTCAACATCCACTGGAAATTGAACTTTTGTCTCATAGGTTAAGATGTGAATACTGATCTGGACATTTTACTTAGAATTATCAAGCTTCTTTAGCAATTTTGCTCCTGGTGCTTCTACATGAACTGTGTTACCTCACTACATCATTAGATGATGGTACAGACAAAGAGATGCTCTTTCTGTCTTAGGTGTCCGCTTCCCTCAAAAGCAGTCTCTGAAGAAGCTTAAATTATGTGGATATGAAGTTATCACTTCACCCACCTGTTACTAAGAATATATACACACAGAAACCTCACTGCTTTCTGAACCTAGGTTGAGTAGAGTCCTGGCATTTTTTCTAACTTAGTTTCTGGTCTGCCTGTTGTACCTTTGTCCCACAATCAAATCCTACATGAAAGTACTTAGCACACAGGAGACAAAGGAAACCACTGCAAAGCACAATTTTGCTCTCCACAGAGACAGTGGAGATGAAGATAAGGAAGCCTAGCCTTAGCTACCAGCAGAAGCTGCAACCAAATGCAAGGTGGTTTGGGTTTTTTCATTTGTTTTGGGTTTTTGATTGTTTTACTTTTTGAAATTCTCCATTTAATAAACTCTTTTGCTGACAGCTATGCCTTTAGTTATGCTCACTTAGTGCTGAAAAGATTGACTTTAAGGTTCTCCAGAAGTCTCAGATATCCTGTGCCTGCTGGAGGGGACATGCTCACAAATGCTTTTGCCAGTGGCAAGCCCTATCAGGGTTCTGTGACTGATGAGACTCGTCAAGCATATTAAGTAAAGCTTCAGACCAGGGTCCTGGGACTGGCGAGTCCTCAAAACATAAGGTGTTCCTATCATCCCAGCATGATTCAACTTGCTGCCCAAAAAACAGATCCAGCAGCCTTTGATCTTCAAAGATGACAGGGAACAGCCTTTGAGGCAGCCAAATGCGTCTTTCTGCGTTACCAGATTGCTACAGAGACAGGCAGATGGGTGGAGCAGCCTCCACGTTCCTACCATAAAAGCAGCTCAGCTCTGTGTTAAATTATTGCAGTGCAGAAGAGTACATATGGCAAGTGGGAGATGAGATCCCAAATTCAGCTGTGCAGCTGCTAGGTGGGACCACCCTGTTCACATACACACTGAAGAGACACTCGTTTTGATACACTGAAGTCAGAATAAGTCAGTCACAAAAATAGTAGAACTGGATACTAAATACCCTGCTTCAAAGGGACCTCTCACAAGAACCTAGCTACATCTCACATTTGAAAGCATCTGAACACATCTGTGTGAATCTTTTGTCTTAAAGACAAGACAGGTAAACTGTAGCGAGAAATGAGATGCACAGATGATGAAAGTGACATTACTACGACTGAGAATAAAAATCTCTTACCTCACCAAATGCACCTCTTCCAATCACTTTTATAATTTCAAAGTCATCTCGATGGAGCTGCATTTCCTTTACCAATTTCGTAAATGGTCTTGCTGTTTGAGAAAAAGAAAAAAAGAAAGTTCAATTATGTAGAGAAATACAGTAAGTCTAAACAATCCATAAAACAGACTTGTTGCATACCCAGTGCAACAGCAGTTTTTCAACTACTGTTAAAAGGGGAAAATATTCCACTATTTAATTAACATCTAGAATTTCTGAATAGTTCAATTCTATGGTTCGGTCTTGCTGTCAGAAAGTAAAGAGCTAAGAGTCTTTCAGAATGATTTTCCCCCTCCTTTCTTTAGAGTTTTGTGCATCAGTGGAGAACCGCATGAAAGGAAGAGAGTTGTTTCATTACTGGTAAACATCAGAGAAAAATCTGAACTGTCACACAGTCACTTTCCCCTTCTTAAGCACCTTGCAGCTTTACTTGTTACTATTTCAGCAAGCACCAGCTGAAGCTTTAACAACTCACTCTCAAGTGATAGCTCTCAATAGCAATGAGGACATCTTCTACAAAATTTGTGGCTAATTTCAGATGTTTGGTTTGGACTGCCTTTTCTGTTAAGCAACATTCACTAGATCTCAATTAGTATGAGGATTGAAAGGCTGAGCCTAGAAGATGTCTACCAACTAACCTACACTAACTTTGTTCTGATGATCCCACTGGATTCAAGACATTTCTCAACATATCTCATGACAAACTCCATCTGCAAATCCCATCAATTTTCTTATCTCCAGCTTTCATTCAGAATACTTTATTTCAGTCATGTCACAGGATGAGGATTACTGTTCAGGTACAACATTCACTATTTACTTCTCTTTTTAGGAAGATCAAATCAAGAAAAATCAGTGGTGCAAGATGAACTGCACAAGAGCAAGCACTGTGTTTACAAGGCAGCAGCTTACACTGCTAATGAAACACAAAAAAGATTGCTTTTCCTCACCTCATCACACACATTATTAGACTAAAAAGATTGATGTTTTTAAACATATTTGGTTGCAAATGGGAAAAATATAAAACATCACAGAATGACTACTTGTAATTCATCTCAGACTCCTTTCTTACCTCACCTCATATTATGATTAAGCTAATGAGTTATCAGCCAAACAGAATTCCAACAAGAGAGGTCACTGCCCTGACAGTGTATTTCAAATACACTAAACCTTACAAACACAGAGAGGATACAGCCTTCTGAACTGCAGACTACACACTGCAGCATCAAATCTAATCAAGTAAGCCTGAAAATCTCTCAGCAAAAATTAATGTAATAGTTAATAAAATTAAGAAATAGCTGTACTGAAGAATAGCCATGTTGCTGCTTTGTACTCAGGAGAGGTGTTACTGAAAAGGTTTCCTCTTCCTCTACAAGTAATATCCCTTTCACTGGATGTGCTTGTCAATCCAAAGCATGAAACTTCAGAACAAGACTCTACTGGATTTTCTGCTAGATTTCCCATTTCAGATGGGCAGAAATGCCTACCATGCTCTCTCACACCACAGGACTAAACAGTCATCCCAACTCCCAAAATCACTTTCAACAAACTTGCCCTGAAACACCAACTCCGAACAGTTCCAGACTCATATCAAACCATTCAGAAATACACACAAGTAAATACCACTGCTGATGGCTGTGAGATTTTGCAAGATTCTCTTGCCTCCTTTCTTTCCCATCAAATCAGGGTAGATTGAGAAAACACAACTACGTGTAGAGAAACAGAAGTTCCATTATCAAGTTACAGATTGCTACTACAGAATGCAGGTCATTAGCCTAATTTTGCAGAACATCAGCTGCTGTTATTAAAATTCACAGGTAGAGGAAATTAAATCCAGAAATTTTGCTTCTGGGGGGATACATTCTCCTTTCTTTTTCTTTTAATGTTTAAGAGATGATTAATTTTAGCAATAATTCTAGTCAGTAAACATAAGATGAAAGTAATTGATACAGGTATGTATAAAAGAACCTGCTGCTGCAAACTGACCACAAGCAATCTTGCAAATCAAGAACATGCAAACCTACACAAGCTGAAGTTGTCATGTACACTTCAGAAAATCCTCTCTTATTTCTTATATCTTTTGATTTTGTCAACTGGTGACAAAACCTGGAGTTTTCCTTGCTTTGAAACGTATGAATGTTCAGCTCACTAAAATCAGGATTCGGTTTATAAATACACTAAGTTGTGTTAAGAAAACTGAATTCAATTAGTTTTGCATTTTAAAAGGTAATAAATATCATGCATGAAGCAGATCACATACTTAAATTTGAGTAAACAGAAGAAACAGCCCTTGCAGAGAAGAGCAAAGTCTATCTTTCTAGGAACAGTAGTCTTCAAAAAGGAAGGTGTGGCTTAGAAGAATGGAGGGAGAGATGGATCAAGACCTGGGGCTGTTTAGTCTGGAGAAGAAAAGGCTGGGAGGGAACCTTAACAATGTCTACAAACATCTGAATATTTCCAGTTTGCTTTGCTTGTTTCCCCCCAGGAGGCTGCAGTTTCTCAAACCTCTAGTAGAGATCAGTAATGCGAACAGAACTGGCAAAATTGAGCAGAACCTCACACCAAAAAAATATCAGAGAGCTGTTCATTGCACTTGTCAGAATGATGACAAGTGATACATGCACCAGTATATAACTTGTAGAAAGTTCCAGCTTCTTCTCTTACATATCACTGTTCTGTAAACAGGCAACTCAAAGCAAACTATATATACTGGAATTAATAATTACACTTTACTGATTAGTTTTGATCCTAATATTAAAAGCAGAACCTATGATCTGGAGTTGATTTAATACTTAATGAAAGTATTTCATCCTGGCAAACAGAAGTGTTAGCTGTACTGGGGGCTTTGTTGGCAGCGATTACTGAGTTTTGTTATGTACACTGTTGTCAGGGTAACATTAGCTGAGAGTAATTGCATGAGTTTGTTTATTCATGATTGTGAGGCTGTAATCAGAATTTGGAATAGGCATTCTACATGCAAAGTATTTGTATGCATCGCCACTTTTTCTCTCAGAATTGATTTTGCATTATTAGACTTGTTTGAAAGAAGAGTGTCTTTCATAAGGCCACACACACAGAGAAAAAAAAAAAACAAAAACCCCAACAACCAAAACCTAATTTTAAGGAGCCAAGATATGTATGCTCTCAAGAATATAATACAAACCAGTAACAGACAATGTTTTGATCAATATTCATAATGGGAAATGAAATGTTAGCATTCGTTCCTTCGACAAAAAGCTAGGTGTGTATGAAAGACATAATTCTCCACCCACGAACAAATTCTGTCCAGATCATATTCTCTTCTTTCACTGATAAATAGGACTAGGATATTTTGTTTGCACAAAAAGAAACCATAAATTTGAAACCATAATTTGATGGGTAGTCATAGATAAATAGGTTTGTGAACTGGTGCATCAATATTGCAGTCAATTTATATGATGTCACCTGATAAAAGATATTTGGAGACTGTTTAAGAACGACTAAAAGCTGTTGGAAATGCAGCAGAGATGGTCTGACATAGCAGACTGGGCACTGTGCATTGCTGCCCCAGGAATGGGTGTATACCAGCCCCTGCCAAGGTCAGAAGCATAGGTCACATTTCCTCTCATTTCTGAAAGCAGTTCAGGGAAGGATGGTAGTATTCACAACATCACCCTCAGAAAGGGCAGCATTTCCTAAGCCAGAATGTGGTTAAAAGGTGCTAATGTATGTCTTGCATTTTTCTGGATTCAGATTCTGAGTCATTCAAAATACATCAATAATTTACTATGTTGATGCTGGGAAAGTTAGCACCTTCACATTACAGTAGACAAAAGACCATACCAAGTTTATGGTAACTACTGCTTCAGGGGTAGAGTTACTCAATGGCTCTAATTTGAGGACTCCCGTGTATTTTGTTAGGCAGAGAAAGCTTACAGAGATTCAGTCACAAAAATCACTGAGTTGAAGCTGCCAAATGTTCAAGAACATCTGATGTTTTGTATCATTGGCAGCTTCAAGTTTTAAACAAACGTGGCAACTGCAAGCAAATAATACACAGGCTTACAAGTCTCTCAACAATTCAGGACTCGAGAGGTCCCCAGTCCAATTGATCACAGTCAATACTGATTTCAGAACAGGTTACTCAGGAGTTTTGCCTGGGCAGGCTTCAGAAACTCACAAGGAGGTAGACTTCATGGTCTCTCGGGACAACCTATTCACAGACTAGACTGCCCTTGGAACTGACCTTGTAAGTGATCTGGAGTTTAATTCATTACTTAGCACAACGATAACATTAAGGTAGATATACCTGGAAGGTATGCCCAAACTGTCTAGTTGTACAGAAACTCATCTGCCACCATGCTCCCTTCATCTAATCAACACCTTTACAAAAACACTGTAGTAGGAAACTGTGAATTTTAAGTGTCAGGGGAACAAGACAATGACACAGATATTCCAGTATCACAGTATCACCAAGGTTGGAAGAGACCTCACAGATCATCAAGTCCAACCCTTTACCACAGAGCTCAAGGCTAGACCATGGCACCAAGTGCCACGTCCAACCTTGCCTTGAACAGCTCCAGGGACGGCGACTCCACCACCTCCCTGGGCAGCCCATTCCAGTAGCCAGTGACTCTCTCAGTGAAGAACTTTCTCCTCACCTCGAGCCTAAACTTCCCCCGGCGCAGCCTGAGGCTGTGTCCTCTCGTTCTGGCGCTGGCCACCTGAGAGAAGAGAGCAACCTCCTCCTGGCCACAACCACCCCTCAGGTAGTTGTAGACAGCAATAAGGTCACCCCTGAGCCTCCTCTTCTCCAGGCTAAACAATCCCAGCTCCCTCAGCCTCTCCTCGTAGGGCTGTGCTCGAGGCCTCTCACCAGCCTCGTCGCCCTTCTCTGGACACGCTCAAGCATCTCAATGTCCCTTCTAAACTGGGGGGCCCAGAACTGAACACAGTACTCAAGGTGTGGTCTAACCAGTGCAGAGTACAGGGGCAGAATGACCTCCCTGCTCCTGCTGACCACACCATTCCTGATGCAGGCCAGGATGCCACTGGCTCTCTTGGCCACCTGGGCACACTGCTGGCTCATGTTCAGGCGGGTATCAATCAGCACCCCCAGATCCCTCTCTGTCTGGCTGCTCTCCAGCCACTCCGACCCCAGCCTGTATCTCTGCATGGGGTTGTTGTGGCCAAAGTGCAGCACCCTGCACTTGGAGCTATTGAATGCCATCCCATTGGACTCTGCCCATCTGTCCAGGCGGTCAAGGTCCCACTGCAGAGCCCTTCTGCCCTCCAATTCAGTCACATCTGCCCCCAGCTTAGTGTCATCTGCAAACTTGCTGATGACTGACTCGATGCCCTCATCCAGATCATCTATGAAGATGTTAAAGAGGATGGGGCAGATCAAATATTTTGTTTAATATGTTTTCTTTGGTGAAAGAACGTGAAAGAGTTGCAAGTTTTACCATTTCCCTCAACCATCTCTCTTAACTTACATTCTAGAAATCAAGTAACATGTCTGCCCTTTGTGCACCTATTTCAAAGAAACAGCATTCTTGTGATATTGCTACTAAAACAGTAGGCTGACAGGTTTAACAAGTTAGTGCTTGTATACATGTCTTGGGAGATACCCACACCCAGGTAGCCCCAATCTGCTTACAAGGTGATAAATACCTGTTACAACCCACACTTGAATTTTAAAGAGGCACAATCCTCTTGTTAACAGATGGTGAAATTTCCTCTGTATTTTAGAAATGTACAGTTCTAATTCTTCCATCCTTTGTTGACTCTGGTCTTAATTTTTCCAATTATAGATCCTTTTCCTGTGCTGGCTCCATTTCCTCTTACTGTCCACTCTAGAAATGTTTTGGGGGTTGGTTTTGTTTTGTGTTGTTTTTTTTTTTCCCAGTCTGCTTTCCTAAGGAAATAAGGTATGTGTGATCACACAGTTTGGCAGTCTGTTCCTCCCATCTAGTATCTTTTGATCCCAGTAAAGACCCTCACCATCCCCCTTATCTGCAGCTGTCCAAAGACAACAAGTTGCTACAACTTCTAGGAAAAAAAATGGCAGTAAATAGAAAAGACACCTGCAGTATCACCTCCACTAAGGGAATGGCTGCAGCAGCAAGAGAGCTACCACCTGCTTAGCTGGGCAAACAGCACACACTAAGGCCCAAAGAAAACACACACTGCTGTCTCTAGTCATGAAGGGACAGCAGAGAAATACTGACACAGAACAGGGAAGAAAGGAAGCATACAGCAAAAAGAAGATGACAATACAGAGGGAAAGGCAGGGGGTTATTCCACTGAGTCTAGTAAAGGAGGTAATTCTCCATTCTACAGGAAGACCCAGTAGCAAAATTGTGATGCTTATAAGCAAAAGGAGACACTCTGTATTCTCTGACATTTTCTGACAGGCCTTTTACTTCTGTCATGCCCTTCTCTTTTTGTAACACCCATTTGCACACTTCACTTACTCCGTCTGCTTCTTGCTCAATGATGTAATTCTTCATCAGTCATCAACATGCATTAGACAAAACTCAGTGATGCAAGACTTTATCATCACAATGTGATGCAAGTTATCATTACAACGACCTAAGCCTCACTGGGTTAAAAATTTGAGAAGCATAACTTGGTTACCTCTTGCCTTGCAGAACAGCCTCTTGACAGGGTACACTGCTTCATGTGTCATCAGAGTCCTTTTCATTCCTCTCAAGCAAGGCCATGCAGTTCCATAGTGCCTGGCTAATCAGTACTTCCTACATTTAAAGATGTTCTCTCCCAACAGTATTTACCAGAACTGAACCGCTGGTAGGAACAGATACATACACTAAAGCAACATCATGAAAGTGTGACTCTTCTTGAGGCCAACTGCCAGCATTTTTCAAGTCAGTAAGTGCTAGCTATTATTACTTTTGTATTGTGACACTAACTCTGGTATAGAGATGTTTTTAATAACATCAAGCTTTTCTGAAAGAAACAGCTCACAAACAATGCCATTTGCAGCCATAATTAAAGACTTCTGCTTCATGTCATGAAAGGCCTTTTACATTTTTAAAATGTAAAACAGAGTGCTTGGCCACTTTCAGTCAGATAGCTTGCTGGTACTCAACAAAAACCTGAAGGGAGGCTGTAGCCAGGTGGGGCTTGGTCTCTTGTCCCAGACAACCAGCAATAGAAAAAGGGGACACAGTCTCAAGTTGTGCCGGGGGAAGTATAGGCTGGATGCTAGGAGGAAGTTCTTGCCAGATAGAGTGATTGGCATTGGAATGTGCTGCCCAGGGAGGTGGTAGAGTCACCATCCCTGGAGGTATCACAGTATCATCAGGGTTGGAAGAGACCTCACAGATCATCAAGTCCAACCTTTTACCACAGAGCTCAAGGCTAGACCATGGCACCAAGTGCCACGTCCAATCCTGCCTTGAACAGCTCCAGGGACGCGACTCCACCACCTCCCTGGGAGGTGTTCAAGAAAAGACTGGATGAGGCATTTAGTGCCATGGTCTAGATGACTGGATAGGGCTGGGTGCTAGGTTGGACTGGGTGATCTTGGAGGTCTCCTCCTACCTGGCTGATTCTATGATTCTGATGAGACTTGGGCTAGGTAATTACATGCAAAATCTTTAAAGGTTTAAAAAGTCAAAACCATAATTACTTTTAGGCATTAACCAAGACTGTGTTCATAGCTTCTGCGTTTTGTTCCACCAGCAGTTTTAACAGTTACAGAAGAACTAATCCTAACATTTGGAATTTGTATTCTAGTTTGTGATAAGAGCATGAAGAATCTATCACCAGGCTAAAGGGCAATGGCGCTGGGAAATGTTTTGAAGAAAAACACTAATAGTTCTGGTGCTGATCCTCTTAGCATTGCTAAATTTGTCAGCAGAAGAACAAGGCATTTACCTTGAAATGCCATCTGTGTTCACTACTATTGGTGTGACAAACCTCAAAAGCAAGATCCATATAGCAATATGCTACCATTTGCCAGCTCGTTGACGAATGTTCCCACAAAGACTATCTGCCTGACTTGCCCATTCACTGGTTTTCATGCTGGCAATGAAAGGACACCAAAGAGAATACTCAGACAAATACTGAGAAATGTGCAAATAGTTCTGAGTAGCCCAAGTGATCAAATGTGTTGTCAGTTTAACACCTGCAAAGCCGCTATAACTCTCTTTAAGGACTAAACAGCAAGACAGTTCTAGAGTGAAAGGAAGTAAGTGCTGGCCTACCTATGCAAGAAGCAACATCAAATGACTATTTGTTACACTCATTTATATATAGAAGCAGTGGCTTACAACAGAAAAATAATGGTCAGGTGAAACAAAAAACACATGCCAATCAAGTAGTGGCACATGCTAATGCTATGATGGATGCAAGTACAAATGAGAGGAGCTTATATCCAACACCAAACAGAAGATGAAAAATTTAACAGTGAGCTTTCATGTTACATTACTTTTATGGAATGATCCATAATTTGGAAAGTAACACTTGGTCTCTAGAACCAACTTGGGCAGTTTGTCTTTCATTGTTTTTTTTAATACCGAAGTTGAGCTTAGAAGATGGATCTGTAGGTACTAAGATTGAAGAGAAACACGTCTGTGAATAGCATTTAGTTTGGAAAACCCAGAAGTGACTTACAAAACCAGCCAAGCTTGGTGCAGCCTGACAAGTATGACTTTAGGACACAGCTATCAGGACTTTTTTTTTTTAAGCATGATGATATGTTCTGAACCAGAAAATCTGCACTTTGTGACTACTTAGCGTGGTATTAAAAAAAAAAAAACCAAAAACACTCAGCAGGCTTAAGTTCTAGCCCAATTCTCACAAGTGAATTAAGAAAGCTCCTAGTTAAACTGTGTTCCTGACTGCAGTCTGTAGTTGTTTTTCACACCTCTTTCCTGCCTGTCACATTTCCTTCTAAGACATAAAGTTGCCATGCCTCTCAACCTTCCCTAAGGTTCCCAGCTCTCTCAGCAAACTACACACCAGCCGTGGATTGTATGGTGCTCTATCAGCCTTTTCAGCCTGGAAGGCTTCACTGATTAATCTACTGAGCAGATCATCAACGATGTCTGCAAATTGTCACTTTATGAGACTAAAATATCAGATCTTGCTTATGAATTTCATGGAGTTTCCAAAGTTTCATAAAGTTTCCAAGTTTTCTTTCTCTTAAGCCTTGGGAGGGGGGTAGGAACAAGGGCAAAGAAAAGATTATTATTCTACAACAAAGAATCTTTTATGCTGCTGAAAAACTTTTGATGATATTAAATGCCTTTTTAAGCTTCATCTTCAGTCCTTTTATTTTCCTTAAGATGATCATACCACAGCCCAAAAGATACAGGCTCTCCAAATCACAAGTCTTCCTTGGGATTTTCTGACATCCCAACATCTGAGACAACTGAATGGGGAGCTACAGGACCACTTCAATTGAGGAAATCAATTCTGTGGCTGAAAGAGTTCCTCTATGTTCCATCCCACAATGCACCACCACTCTATTGTCTCAGTCATCATTAGCATTCATGTAGTGTATCAAATCAGGAAACACTTCCAGGCATAAACTTGTCTAACCCATCCACTTCCACTGGACCACTTACCCAATGTGACTCACATACAGCTGTGACCTGGGAGTCCCAGCTCAAGGCACACAGAAGGACAAGGCTGAAGGGCAAAATGGCCTTTCTGGAATTGATGTGAATCTGCCTCAGGCTGCAGTAAGTACAGAAATGCTATGCAATAGTCTGTTTATAGCCAATCTACAGCACATTAAGACAGTGCCCTCCAAGTTAACATGTCAAAGTATTGTATGGAATGGATGGCAACAAACACTACAGAATATAATCTCAGGTTCATATGGGTTTATTTGTACCTGAATTCTTCTGTACCCCTAGTCCAGGGCCACATTTTGCAGGTGCTGTAGAGGTCATATAAATCACAGCAAATGGCAATCACATTGAAGTGTATCAGTAGCATAAAAATTGTTTCAGGCTTGCACATGAATCGTTAATTCCAACCATCAACATTTCAATAACTTAATGTCTTTCATGCATAACATAATTGTAAATATTGCTAAAATCCACTGATTTTACTGCATGATGTATTAATCAGTAAAAAGCACAGTTGTTGAACTGTTGCTGGTCTGCTGCAGAACAGTTTGAGAATTATGACTACTCATAAAAACCTTCTGATTTAGTTACTTAACATATGGTTTCAAACTGATTTAAGAAAATCTCAAATTTAGATTTGCCCAAATTTCAATACCAACATATGAATTAATCTAAATTTCAGATGCACTTTCTCTGGTTATTGAGAAATAAACCGATTCCAATCTGATAACTACAGTGCTGATATAAGCTTACATATGCTTGCGTTCATTAAGAAGCCACCACTCATTCAATCAGCCCATCAGCAAAGTTTTAATTTTCTGACTGCAAAACAAGCAGCATAAGGTTTCATCAATTACTTACAGTAAACACATATCTTCTGTTTTCTCCAGATATATGCAAGAGGTACTCAAGTTACATTCATTATGTAATAGAACAACTCACTTTATATTGGTGCTGTATTTACCACACGCCACCAGTAGAAGTTAGAGGTTCCTACTAGTAAGGTCTTAAAGCACCCTAACACAAATGCACTTACAATGACAGGAGAGAAAGTCACCTTATGAGGTATTCAGTTCTCAGCCTATAGTTCTAGAGTAAAGCAAAAACGTAGCTCAGTGACACAACTGGAACAATTCAGCTTGTCTCACCTCACCGACCTGATTCTGCTCACTAAACTATCAGAAAGCCAACCTACAACATATAATGCAACCACCATCCTGTAGTTTAATGGATTGAATCATTATTACTGAAGGGTCAGGAGAAGCTGCCATATCACTGCAAGCGTAAAGGACCACAGCTGTTTTTCAGAGACCATCCTCTGAAGTAGCCCAGACCAAACAGAGATGAACGGCTCATGCAAGGGCCCTCACAGAAATCTAATCACTGCAGAGCTAGACTGCCTTGGTGCTAACATCCAGGCAGCTGCACAGAAAGTAGGGTAAGGTAGAAGCAGAGTCAAATGACCATTACCTCACTTCTTGGCCAAATCAAAACCATTAACTAAGAAACAAAAGACTTAAGGGAAGGGGCATTAGATCAGCTTACAGTACAACAGAACTGCACCTGACGTCTGATTGTATTTTCCAAAGGCTCAAGGCTGCAATACTATGCATATAAATACCTGAGCTGTTTTATAATTTCAAGAGTTGAGACAGCAGCAGCTGCTTTAAGCACAGGTGTGGCACATCTTTCTCTTCACTTCCTTTTAAATGGCAGTGGGCAGGAGAACATTTTCTCAGACATTACTCACACTGTTTGAGAACTTCTCTGGAGCTCCAGATCTAATTAAAAGGTCAATGAAAGTCAGAATTTTGCCGTAGGAAAAGGCCACAAAGACGTGTGTCAAGCAATTACCGTAACTAGGCACTAGAATATTTGGAGTATCTCAGAAGTTACTTAGAAGCAGAGGAGGAGAGGATTGTCTTTAAACCTACAGAGAACAGTAACAAGTCCCATGCTATGGTTTGCTACACATTATAGTGGAAAGCTCAGAGTGGCTTTTTTTATTATTATAAATACTTTCACTTCATCAGCTCCCACTCTAGATAGGAACTCTAAAGTCAAAGCCATTTTGCCTTGCTCCGTTCCTTCTCATGCCTCTGCTTGGGAGTGGTAAAGAAGAACACAGCAGCATTCAAATTTCAGCATTCAAAATGCTGAAAGTCACTACAAACGTAACAGAGCAAACAAGGTATCAGAAGCATGGACAGCCACTCTAACAGAAAAATCCCTGGGTTTGGGTTTGCAGATGACTCCAAGCTAGGAGCAGGTGTTGATCTGTTGGAAGGTAGGAAGGAGAGCCCTGCAGAGGGACCCTGACAGGCTGGATGGGTGGGCAGAGGCCAATGGTATGAGATTTAACAAGGCCAAGTGCAGGGTTCTGCACTTTGACCAGAACAAACCCAAGCAGCACTACAGGCTGGGGACTGAGTGGCTGGAGAGCAGCCAG
>WAAF01004059.1:57358-93963 GCA_013400475.1 Tricholaema leucomelas | reverse complement strand
GATAGTTGGGTGATAGTTTGGACTGGATGATCTTGGAGGTAGGTCTCTTCCAACGTGGTTGATTCTATTATTCTAGGTAAACCTTGGCTACTTTGCCCATTCAGAGATGGTTTTACCTCTTGAGTAATATTTTCCACTCACACTGACCCACTTTAAAAATTCATTCAGTTCCAAACTACAATCTTTTATAGGCTGTCAAACTGTTCATCCTTGATAGAGTAGTTCAGATATGCTACTTCCATTTTGGATCCTATTATTCTGGACCTGAAGTTACATAATTCTTTTGTTCCACAAACTTGCTTGGAAGTTTCTAACATCTCACAGAGGAGTAATATTTAACTTTTTTTCCCCCTTCCCTTTTCACCTTTTAAGAATGTCAATATTTATACCACTTATATCGTGGATTTTTTTAAACCTACATGAAAAAAGTGATCAGGACTGCTTGTTTAGTAACACACCATTCCATCTTCGGGTTGCCATCATGAATTCAACAAGGATATGAATATTACTAAAAATGCTTTTAATCTCTTGGTAGTGTCATGGTCCTTAGAGTTGCATTTAAGCTTCAGTCTGGCTCTTATGGGCAGGTACACAAGTCTGTGACAACGGTCTCCAGGAGAGAGACACCACAAAGCATTGAAGAAGCTTATAAAGCTTGGATTTTTGTTATTCAGATCTTCTGTAAAGTCTTCAGTGTTATTCTCCTGCAACCATTCTAATGTTTATACCCTAACAGCCACGGAATTTCACTTTATCATCATTTCTTGAAACTTAAATCTTGTTTTGTAGATAATCTGAATTTTGAAATCAAGCTCATAGCAGCATCATTTTAAAAAATAAACAAACAATAATGGCAATCTAGATGCACAAAGTCTTTAAAAAGATGTACCAGGAATAGCTATGGGTCAAACTACTCCACTTTATTAACTGCATGTGCAGCAAGTGTCACGTCATCACAGTCGCTATTACAGCACCTACATGGTACCAGTAGTTGCTCTTATATAGGAATAAAAATACACCTGATTATTTTAAGTTACTTTACAAAAGCTGGGTAGTTTGTGCAGCTGCTTGCAAAGGTTCGCCCCAGACTGACTATTCAGCTGTATTTTAAAAGAAGGAAAGAAGTCAGAAGTTTCTACAATTGTGTTATCTGATGTAAAATTTCAAGCTGTCCTTTTTTAAAGAAGCACTCTCAGAAATGCATTTTTGAAGGACCAAGTCAATTTGGAATCTGATCTTTCTTACACAAACCTATTTTAATACATAATACATGTGAGGGTGGTAAGACACTGGAACGGGTTGCCCAGGGAGGTTGTGGATGCTTCCTCCCTGAAGGTGTTTAAAGCCAGGCTGGATGAGGCCTTGAGCAGCCTGCTCTAGTGGGAGGTGTCCCTGCCTGTGGCAGGGGGGTTGGAGCTGGATGATCCTTGAGGTCCCTTCCAACCTAAACCATTCTATGATTCTATAAAAATCTGTAGGAGTTTATTAAGATTCCACTAGCACATACAAAAAAAATTTCCTTGAGTATCATTAGTTCCATCTCTCCCCTTCAGTATCTTAACAGACATTTTAGTATGTAAGCTCAACTTCAGGTTTTCCTCAAAATACAGCCTATCACTTGTGAAAGTGCCAGATAAAGATGCCTATCTTGCTCACTGTTTACAGGGTCAATATTTAGAACTAAGTGCTGCTTATCCAGTCCTTTCTAAGACAGGTATCTGCTTATTTTTTTATTCCAATACTGCAAATATTAATTCAAATACTATGACTCCTCGATCTATTTTTGGACAAGTGCTAAAAGATAGCAAGTAGACAGTGTTGATTTCCTCTTCCATGAATTGTTATGGACTGCTGCATTTATTTCCTTGCCAATTATTTTACTTTTTTAGAAAAAGACAAAAGTGATAATTAACAGTTTCCACCTAAGTCCCTCCAAAAATGGAGAGGACAGGTTCTTAAGTGTTATATGGAACATGAAGGGGGAGGAAGCAATGAGGACAAGGAGATTGAAGTAAGAAGTAGGTCTTGCCCATGTTTCTCTCTTGCAGAGATAATCCATTATAGTTCACCAGCTGTCATCCAGTTCAGAGCTCCCCACAGAGCTCTGAAGGTGGGCACATTTTCCAGTAAACTCTCAGTATTTATTCTGTAGCCATCAAACAAAGAATTGAAGAGCTATTATTACCAATGTACACAATGCCATATTGCAGCCACTGATGCAAAAGATCACTGCAGAAACATGTGCACATGCACACACTGATGTTTTAAAGACATTACTGCAAAGTGCCTTCCCCAAATACAATAGGAAGAACTAAAACTGGAAACAATGAAATGAAAGAGGAAATTAAGAACATGAGAGGAAGGGGATAGTATTTTCTCAGTAGATTCAAGCAGTAATATTGAGACCACACTGTCATTACTTCTCTATCTGCTTTTTCCCCCAAGGTATTTGCACAGTCTGCAGGTAACTCCCAACAGAGAAGCGATATGCTACAACTAGAACAGCGTGAACAACATCCATACATCAGTCACAAACACGTCTGAAGGCTCATAGCCACAGCATCTGAAATAACTACGTTGAACAATGTTTCTCCAGAAAAATTAACACACATTATAAATTGGTCACACACACAGTCCTTGCCCCAGAAGGGTAATGGACCATTACATTATGTAGTGCTGTCAATGAATGCCTTCATGACATAGTTGGCTGTGTATATTCTCTGGCAAGGATGTCTACCAGACTTACAGGCATTGAGGAATTTGAACAACATTATTTTCCCAGGAGACAGCTGCAAGCAATGTACTAAAAAAATACAAAGATACAAATTAATTGTATGAAAATAAGAATCAATTTCCACTTAAGATACCCTGCTAATAATTGCAACACACCACTGATAAATGATTCTTGGGTTTTGTCCTGTTTGTACATTGTTATCCTCAGTACTAACAGCACTTCTCACGCTATTTTTTTTATATATTGGTACAGTTTTGAAACACTGATTTGGTTGTGCATTTGTTTGACAAATACACTAACAAGAAAGAATAACAACATTAAAATCATGTTGCAATTTAAGTCCTACTAGCTCTTATTTTACAGAAGAACTCAAAAACCCAGCAAATATCTCTTGCATCTTTACAACTATGAGGAAGATTTGTTTCACTCTGTTGTTAGCAACTGCATAGTCAGACTTGTTACAATGTCAGACATATGGATATTAAGAACCTTACTAGATAGAGATCCCTTTGTGATATCAGAACCTATCTAACAGAACAGCTAAACCTGTATTGTTTGTCAAGGGTGATTCAGACTCACAATCATGCAAGGATTGCAGACTCTTATGATAACTCCACAGAACAAAGCTTCAAGATACTTTGACTGCTATCAAGGTTAACTAGACATAAGAAAACTACATTTGGGAAAAAGCACTAGACCTAAAAAACATAGGTTCAAAGTTATTGAAACTTATCCCATCAATTCTCTCCCAGGAACAAGGAAACTAGAGCTTTTGTTAAATACATGGCAGAACAACATGAACAAAATTTACTTCCCCATCATTTATAAACTTTACATTGAGTTGTGTCAACTATCTACAACATCAGGATTCTATTTCACATATTTCTTTTCATTCTGAGAAGTATGAAGAGCAACTGTTTACCATTAAAGCAGTCATGGTGCTAAGTGAATTTGCTAACAAAGGAAAAGGAGAAAGAAAGGAAGTGATAGTGAAACAGAATGATCTTCAGAGATCCCTTCCAACCTTAAAATTAGAGTCCAATCTTCTACTCAAAGTTGTATATCTGAAGTCAGAACATCAAAGCTCAATCAGGTTGTTCAAAGCCTTGTCCAGTTGAGGTTTAATCTCCTAGAATCAAGAGACCACCACCTTCCTGAGTGCCTCTTCCAGTGCCTGATCATCCTCAGGAAGAATACTTTTTTTTTCCTCTTACACATAGTCAGAGCCTTCTCTGTCATAGCCTGTGTCCATCACCTCTCCTTCTTGGTAGTGCCCTTGAGAAGACTCTGCTTGTGTTTTCCCTAACCACACATCTGACAGTTGAGAATCATGATCAGATTCCACACCTCCATGCTCAAGAAACCCAGGCATCTCAAACTTTTCTTGCACATCACATGCTTTAGGCCTCCAGTCACAACAGTGGTTCTCTGCAGGATTCATTTCATTTTTTTTTTTCTGTACTGAGAAGCCCAGAATTTGACACAGTACTGCAGAAATTACCTTACAAGTACTGTGAAGAGTACTTCCCTCAGCCTGCTGGCTACCTTCTTCCTCATACAATCCAGTACACAGGCACTCTTCACTTCTACAAGAATGCACTACTGACTTTTTCAACTAATTGTTTACCAGGATCCCCCAATCTCTTTCTGCAATGCTGCTTTCAGTTTGGTTACTCCCTAATTTTTACAGCTCTGGAGTGCAAGACCTCACCCTTGTCATGCTGTACTTTGTGAGCTTTTACAGGATGAAGGAAATACAATGCTGGTATGCAAAAGGTGAATGTAAATGTCTGCTATCCCCACCCTCAAAACATACCTGGAAAATTACACTAAACCTTTATGATGCTTAATACTACCCACAAGGACCAGAACATTTTAACTACATTACCTGTAGCTCTAATTCTGTAAAAATCAACCAGGGCACATTCGTTCATGGTTTGAGCCACTGAAATGCATGCACATTTTTAACACTATGGATAACTTCTACAAAGCCCTTTCCAAAGAGCAGTAAAAGCTTCTCCATCACTAATTCTTGGTTTGTTGGTTTTTTGTTTGTTTTTGTTTTGGTTTTTTTTTTTTAGTGAAAAATTCCCCACTTCCTTCTCTTATCTTTACAATTCACATTAGACACAGGATACACAAGAACTGATTCTTTCTAGTCATGGATGCAGACCTCAGTGGGTCTTACATGTCTGAGTCAAGCCTGATCAGTATAGCTCTGCTGGTACAGCCCTACACCTAATCCAGTAAATCCTGCTGGCCCACTATACACTCAGTGATAACCACAGTTCAGTTGCCTTAATAATCAGTAAATATTTCTAAGGGTAAGATAAAGACAGTCTGTGGGCCTGATACAGCCTCCAGTTAGGTATCCCCACTGTGTGTTGTCCTGTATTATGTTATCTGGAGTACCAGACCAGCAGAGCCACAATTTAAAAACAGTTCTTTGATATTGCCATTATTCCTAACATAAACATTAACTGTCCAGGAAACCAAAGGCTGAACTGACTGGTGGTGGAAATCTTCAGTTACATAACAAAGTTAACACAATCAAACTTCGTGCCTCTGTGCAGCGGCACCACGCCACATGACTAAGGCATTTTGCCACTAGTTAAAGCTGGTCTGGGAATGAAATGTTTATGGTTCTTCCCACTGACACAACAGGTTAACTCCTCTGCAATATCTCAGAGTTTAGGAAAAATACCATATTGCCCATAAAAGGCAGAGAGATCAAACAGGACAGACTCCACCCTTCATTCTGTATTTACAGCACATCATCTAGTGCTTACTAGCTACTAATTATTCCATTAGGACCTTTAGATTGCTTTTAGCCATTTGTACATCTAAACATTTTCTTTTCTCAGTCTCTCATAATCACTTGTATTTCTGAAACACAAAAATTTAGTTTCCTTTTTTTCAAGTGAGTAACTTGAAAGGGTTTCAGGGCAACTAAATCATCCTATAAGGAACCACTGATACAAAGTGCACAGTGGTATCTCCTCCTTGCCTTAAAGAATATACAAAGAAAATGTGGACACACATTCTGTTTCAATTTCACTCATATACAGTGCAAATGGTCAGACTAGATAACAGAAACTAAATGCCTTCACTTAAAATGTTCAGTACAGACTTCTTACTCAAGTATACCTAGGCAGAGGAAAAAAATTGCTCCTCTTTAGATCCACAGTCCAAGACTAGTCAGCAGCCTGCAGAGCATATACACTAGGCATCTGTCTCAGCATTAACAAGAGACAAGGAAACCACACCCACATTGCTGGGATACATAGAAATGGGGGTGGAGGAACAACCCATGATAACCTGACTAATCCTATCATGAAAAGAGCTAAGTTTAAATACAAAACATGCACCTTAAAAACACAAACCTTTGGAAACACATTTCAAAATGATAATACAATCTCCACGCCTGAAGTTGCCTTCCTGCTGTTTTCACTTTGCCTTAAATGCAGTAAAATAAAAGACACTCAGAACACTCCGGTTTCCCACACTGATAATCCAAGTTACACAGGCAGCAATAAACCCAGCAGCACACCGAAAAGGCCTGTGGAGAAGCCAACTTTTGAGGAATGATGTGCAAGATGAAGTTCACAGAAGTCACACCGTAACAACAGCATAAATCCAAAGGCATGAAAGGCAACGGAGACAACCCTCATCCACCTCCCAAGGTGTATCTGGACCTCTGAAAGACAGAGGTGGAACCAGGGAGAGAAATTCCTCAACGGTGGGAAAAATGTTTCTGATGCCCCAGAAGTCTTACCATGCTATTACTAGAAACACTGTCCTTCCTTAGAGGATGACAAAGATTTTTGTCCACCTCACATAGCACTTTGGGCAAAGGGAATTCAAGTCTTTAACATCTTCAATTCAAAAAATGGATTCTTTGCTGAAAGAGGGTATTTGTTATCTTTTTTTTCCTAGAACTACAGGGTTCACATTCAGAATATATTTTAATGTATCATTTGAGAATTTCTAGTGACTCAACTTCTCCTTAAGTCTCAACTATCCAAGGCATGCAATTCAGTTCTTAAGCTAAGAGACCACTACTAGCAGGAAAATCATAATATACTGAGCCCTGCTTTGCTTTTGAAGTAGCTACTATATTTTGAGTAAAGTTACACCATCTGTAAAGAAAAAGTATATCCCAAACAAAAGCACAGTGTCTACTTAAATGACTTAAAAATTGGCTTCATCTTATTACTTCATTTTTCATTGAATCACAGAATGTCAGGTGCTGGAAGGGACCTCAAAATATCATCCAGTCCACCCCCTCTGACAGAGCAGGATCACCTATAGCAGATCACACAGAAACACACCCAGGTGAGTCGTGAATATCTCCAGAGAGGGAGACTCCACAACCGCCTCGGGCAGCCTGTTCCAGTGTTGTGTCAGCCTCCCAGGGAAAAAAATCCTCCTCAAGTTTAAACGAAACTTCCTATGCCTCAGCTTCCACCCATTGCCCCTTGTCCTGTCATCAGGCACCACCAAGAAGAGCCTGGTTCCATCCTCCTGGCACTCACCCTTTACATATTTATAAACACTGATGAGGTCACCTCTCAGTCTCTGCTCATAAGAGAGATGTTCCATTCCCTTAATCATCTTTGTGGCTCTGCGCTGGACTCTCTCAAGCAGTTCTATGTCCCTCTTGAACTGGGGGGCCCAGAACTGGAAACAGTACTCCAGATGCAGCCTCACCAGGGCAGAGGGGCAGAACCTCTCTTGACCTATTAGCCACAGCCTTTCTAATATCCCCCAGAGTGGCATTGGCCCTCTTGGCCACAAGAGCACATTGCTGGCTCATAGTCAACCTCTCATCAACTAGGATCCCCAGATCCTTTTCCCCTTCGCTGCTTTCCAACAGGTCAGTCCCCAACCTGTACTTATACCTGGAGTTCTCCTTTTCCAGGTGCAGGACTCTACACTTGCCCTTGTTGAATTTCATTAAATTTTACCCCACCCAACCCTTCAGCCTGTCCAAATTTCGCTGAACAGCAGCACAGCCTTCTAGTGTGCCAGCCACTACAATGCTTTGAGGAAAATTCTAACAGCATAACCCAAGTTTAAGCTGATTAAAAATTGAGACAGAATTTTGTATAGACTCTTCTAAAACCCTGAGTATGCACGTCTTGCTAAACTGGCACAAGCACATTTCAAGCAGGACTTCAGAAAAGCAATTTTCCATGTTTATATTGGAGAACAATGACAAATGGTGAAAGCAATTTGAGATATATTTGAAATTGATGCTGCTCAGGATCTTTTCTCTTCTTGTCCTTTTTAGGAAAGGCAGATATACATAGCCAGCCATCAATGTCACTGCACTTAAGCAAATTAAGACATGTATTTCAGCCTTCATTAATGCAGACTTGATTAATAAATTCCATACATTTGCAATGATTCAACACTTGAAGACAACCCCATCACTGTCCAAAGCTCAGACTCTATAAAGGTCTCATGCTGGGCATCCAGAGGTACCAGTCACATTCAAAGCTTCAGGCCACGGTTAAGTAATAACACATTTCAGTGTTAAGACCCTGATGACATGAATGACAGAAATTAAGATCTCAAGCACTTCAGGATGCCTAAGGCCTCATCTGGCAATGATGGATGCACACACTTAATCTGAATGCACTCTAAGTACATCTACAGACATGATTACTGAGGCCTATGCAAAATCAGGGCTTAAGAAAACAGCGTGTAGTTTCCTACTGAAAAGAGCTACATCCATTAGAGCGAACAAAGATCTTTATAAATGAAAGCCTGCATTCTGGTAATCTGCATACACTGATGAGAAAAATAGAGTGGAATATCTCAGTATCAGGAGACAGCTAAAACAAACAGATCACATTGAACCATTGATCAAATGTGCTTAAAAAAAAAGCTTTACTAACTATTTTTTCTTCAAAAACCCAAAATCAAACACAAAACAAACAAAGCACTAGCACTTCAGTGGGATTTACTATGATAGAAACTCTTTGGTAACTACATCAAATATATATTGGAATTCTCAAGTGTACTTGTGAAAGACTTAGAAAATCAATCTCAACTCTACTTAAACATTATCAAAAGCAAAAACAGAGTAAAAAGCTTTCAACAAATCACTCCTATTTTTCTAAAGAGATTTGCTTGTGATCCATTGTCATACAGAATCATAGAATCATAGAATTAACCAGGTTGGAAGAGACCTCCAAGATCATCCAGTCCAACCTAGCACCCAGCCCTGTCCAGTCAACTAGACCATGGCACTAAGTGCCTCATCCAGGCTTTTCTTTAACACCCCCAGGGACGGTGACTCCACCACCTCCCTGGGCAGCCCATTCCAATGCCAATCACTCTCTCTGTGAAGAACTTCCTCCTAACATCCAGCCTGTACTTCCCCCGGCACAACTTGAGATTGTGTCCTATCCATCTTTTTGGACACAGGTAACAGAAGAGATGAACCCATAAACTTTTCCCAATCCCAAGTACTATATTCCGTTATTGGCTCACATACATTTGTGTTTTTTGGGTAAGTATAATTCTTTCTTCTGTAATACCCATCTAAAAACAGGCTGCATGACTTGCCTCAAACTACAAGCAAGGGATAAAATGCAGTTTTATAAATTTGAAAGAATCTGTAGAAGTTTAACATTCCCAATTACAGGTCAACATTTCTAAACATCTAAAACATTAATATATAACCATAAAGGAAAAGCAATATGCTGAAAAAAAAAGCTAATAAGTTTATTCTGTTCTGACTCAGAGTTATAACCATTTGTTTCTAGTAGGTGTAGAAGAAGCTGACTCACTCCCACATGCGAATTACTTATAAAAAAAGAAGGTTATTTCAACTTCAATGGATAAAAAAGTTCATTGCACTGAGTCTGCCTGCTGACTTAAACCATCATCCAAGTAAATTTCACTGATCAGGCATAACTGTGCCAACCACAGAAGTTTTAAGGATGCAAATATTTTTTTCCCTACATATTATTTCTTATCTATGAAATAAAAGAGTACAAAAATAATTTAAATGTTCAAGCTTAAACAAACCAGGAAAAAATGGTAATTTGTGGATGCTTATGAAATCTTACCATGCACCACCAGTGAAAAGCTATTAGCTGAACAGACTTTTTCTATATTAAGGCAAATTTACCAATTACTTATTTACCTCTTTTGGAGTTCTCATGTATAAATAAATACAAAACACAGGTCACAGACTTTATCAGAGCACACAAGCCCTCACTAAAAAGTTTAGCTATTTCACTCAAGACATCTGTGATTTTAACAGTGAACATCATATTTCTCATGCTCCACAATGCTACTGTCATCAAAACACAACTGTGGCATTTTGTGCCAGTGTTTCACAGCATGAAGTTTTACCAAGTTATTAAAAGATATTGACTCATTTTAAAAACAACAGATCAGAAGAGATGGACTGTAAAGGGTCTATCTTTAATACAATAGCAGGCCTTGAATCTCATGTCTTAGATCACCAGCCCAAACTACAATGTTACCAAAGCTAACATGGTGGTCTGGGCTACTTGAACACAAACTAATTCTAACATACACTTTTCAAAAGAACAAATCCAGCTTACTCAAATCAGATAACACATTACACTGGAATACAGTGACCATGCTAGCTCTATTTTGTCAGATGACCATCAAAGACATCATTAGCAAAGGCAATCCAAGCTACACTGCCCCATCTCTCACCATAAGAATGCCTTCAGGGAGCAGAAAAGAGTTCCAGCTGCATCCATACCATACTGTGCACAAAGAAACCACGGTAAAGACCTCCACAAAGCATCTGTAGCTCCACCTTGCCCCAGCAGACCTACATCCTCATCAATGGCTGCTCTAGTATAGGAGATCACAACAGTCTTTGGTGGACAGAGTACAGAAGTAGAGGAACTTATGCCAGAATCTGAAATATAGTTTTCTTGTGCATCAACTGTCTTCATCATCCAACCACACTCACTTCCTACATAACACACAACAGGCTTATCCCTCACTGCACAGCTCTTGTCTGCATGGAGAAGGATTTTATACAAACTACGAGAGAGTCTTAGGTCTCTCTTCCTGTTTTNGGGGGGGGGAAGGGAGCAGGGAGGAATGATAAAGAAGAGAGGAATTTAAGCCCTCAAGACAAGAGATAGGACATGTTATCAAGTGGCAGTTTTTTCCTGGTATAACCCAAAAAGGCCAAAGAAGATTCTCATGAGCAATCGTCAAAGCCTGAGAAGTCTAAGGTCATCTGAAAAGCATTTAAGGGTAGTTCCTGTCTCTTCCACTAGCAGTACACTCAAGCACATGTTGTGCCCCCACCCTACCCATAACTTGCTCTAGTACATTTGAAGCAGTGGCAGACAGAGGACTAGGTCCACCCCACAGCTAGTTTTGAAGACACTCTGTTGCAAGCTGGGAAGACTTTTTCTAACATCCACATCTATACTTCTGAATACAACTATCTCCAGGCTGAGAGAATAAGCTTTATGCTCTCCGGACAGAAAGGCTAGCCTACAAAGTTCTCCCTTTATTAGTCTGTTGGGGTTTTTTATTTGAAAGGTCAAGATACCTCTTTAGGCAGGACTGAAAGGAGGTCTTGGAGTGGATTTGCAAAGTTCACAGTGCACCCCCAATAGCAAGACTGAAGCACCAGTCCTGACAGCACCCCAAAGCTGTGAATCACTGCACCAGCAGCAGCATGACAGTGACTCTTTCTGGTGAACTTTTTCTGCATCATTCTTCATTCTACAGTCTAACCTCAAGTGTGACAGACATACATCCAAACATGGAAGCTCAAGGCTAGACAGGCAGGCTGCTTTGAGCACACTTTTCCTTCCTATAACTGACTGGTAATACTTTGCTGTAACTACACTAGCATTCACTGCCTATTATGCCAGACTGTCTTCAAGGGTTTGGCAGCAGGTGCACAGTCGGCCTACTTGTGCTAATCACCTGCAATCTTCTTTCTTTTCACCACAGCTTCATCCCCCTTAAAGTAAGCTGGTTTCAGGAAAAATAAAACCAAATACCTAAACAAAAAAATGAAACACCACCAGCATCCAAAAGCAGAACACCAGTCTGGCTGGGCAGCAGACATTGCATAAACTGAGAATGCAGAAGATAAGTCAGCACTCAAACAGATGGCTCAAGGGAAAAAAAACCTTCAGATCAGTCTAAACTATTCTGACACTGGGTTTGGGGTGTTCTCACAGAGAGGACTCACCAGTACATAGTCCAAGAGTGAGACAACACTGAATGAACTATGTTTGGATACATGCCATCTTGCCCTCTGTAGCATGCCAGCAGTACAAAACAGGGTCAGAGGAAACAAAGACAAGAGCAAGAGAGCCTACACAGCATCAAGAGCATTATAAATACAAATAAGTCCTACTCCTGTTAGACTCTTCCCTAAACACGGTTGCCTACTGGCTCAAAACGTGCCAAGTAAATGTTCAAAAACAGAGCAGCCAGTAGTGCCAATCCCTGCTGACTGGTAAGAAAGGGGCAGAAAGCACCAGACACAGCCAACTAAGACAACTCCTGCAAAACAAGGTGATACAAGGTGATGTCAGATGAGCACAAATGTGATGCCAGCCAGCAAGTTGCCCAGCAAGCAGTTATTCCAGCACAGGATTATGAAAGATTTCAGATCCTGCAGTATGACACAACAAGGGGCTTCATAGGGAAGCACACACTGTACCTGTAAGAAAAAGGACAGGTGACACACAAACACCTGAGCTGCAGCTGCCATGTTGCTGCAGTACTGCTATACTTCTTGTCATATGAAATAAGAGACAGCATACATTTTTTGCAGTTAGAATCTCTTAAGAGGTCCCTCTGCAGTGCATGGGTAATACCATTCCACAGCACACAAGCACTGGTGTGTGCCATAATCCATTGGCTAAACCCAAAGGCCACACAGCCTCTCTGCTTGATTGCTTTAGGTAGTCTTCACTAGTGGCCAAGGGCAGCTTTACCAAGGGAAGTACCACATAGACAGTAACAGGCTTTCTAGGACCCAGCACTGCTCAGTTTCAGCATCTCCCCAGTTACCAAACAGGTTGTGCTCCTGACAACTGCAGGGATGAACAGAGATGATCACTCAGTTTGGCCTTGGAGGCACAAGGGTTGTTACATCCCAGTTTCACTGATAACTTTCACAGAGGAATGAACAAATATAACCAGAATAAACAGGACTCTTCACTGTCAGGATTACTCATTATTTCTCATTCTAGGAGCACCAGATATCTCAACAGTTAAAATGACACTAAGCACAGACTTGTGCATTTTGTTCTGAACACACAGATATGGGTTTACTACCCAAGAGACTTAGATTCAATTCCCACTAAGAATATTCAGCATTATTTCAAAATCTATTATTTCAATATTAGAGCATTGGAACAGGCTGCCCAAAGAAGTGGTGGTGTCTCCACCTCTGGAATCATTCAAAACTCACCTGGATGCCATCCTGTGCAAACTGCTGTAAGTGAACCTGTTGTGGCAGGGGGGGTTGGACTAGACTATGATTTCCAGAGATTCCTTCCAACCCCTATCATTCTGTGATCTTGCCATCTATTATTTATATAACACAGTGATGACTGGGTGAGATCTCATTCAACTGGACTTAGAAATAAAAATAACTAGAAGAAAATTACTTTTGAACTCGCTTCCAGCTCAGATAACTCTTCTCAAAAGATATAAGGCATTAATATCTGCATATTATATTTACAGTGCAGGGAACATAGTCTGTTAGAAAGCTCCAGCCACCATGGGAAAGCTAAAATTGCCAAGGTTAAAATGGCAGACTCTTATAACATTTCTAAAGCAATGGAAAACACAAGCTGCCTCAAGGCAAATGGCCACACCCTACACTCTTCTATGGTTAGCAAATAGGAAGATTGTGAAGAAATAAGCCTGTGGCAGGACTGCTACGAAGTAGTGGCAAGATTGATAGGTGAGAAGCAATGAGATCCACCATTTGGGACTCACCAGCCTCTGCAGGTGAGATGCTATGCTTCTATAAACGTTGAATAGGAAGAAGGTGGCCCAAGTCACAGAACAAATGTGAGACTCGATTTTCTGGACTCCCCACTTCTCTTCTCCCACAGTCATCATCTCTACAACATGAGCAGCATCATGCTGCTGTCACAGTGCAGAGATACATACATAGAGTAGCTACACCACAAAATTCAGCATCTTCCCTGCACCTCACGTCCAAGAAAAAAAAGAGTCAGTGCCTCAGCTACCACACCTGAACTCTATTTTCTCTTGGCAATTAAGAACACAAGCAAGTCCATTACCCATGCTGAATCATTTTAAGGGAATTTTACGTGTGATACCTCACACCCAGCTTTAAATTCAAAATAGTGAAGAAATGCTTGTTATACAGCTTGGCTTAACCTTAATACCTGTGCAGCTTATTTCCACTGTCAATGATAAGGAAATTCCCTCTGTCTCCATTTGATAAAGAAACACTGATCTTCAAAGTATATCCCAAATATTTAACTATATTCTTACACTTCTACAGACACATAGCAGCAAACTTGTGCACGTCAATCTGGAATATCTTCTAACAGAGAATCAGGCTGCAATTATGACTGCACATCACGACATGTGGAAGATTAGTGTGTTTGGTGTGATATTTTCCTTATTAGCTGGAGGCAGAAACAAGTTCCTTGTCAGTGGGAACACAGTGTGAGGGCATTAGGACACAGATAAAAGGTTTCTCATTGTTGGCACTTGTTTTTAACAGCTTGAAGTAAAGGGAGGAACGTACAGTATCAACTGTAATTGGTTTAAAGGGTACTCCTTGTTGATGGAGCACAAAAATACAGTCCAGATTTAGGCCCATCCCTTTACTATCAAGGGTCTGGATTATAAACTTTTATCCCCACTCTGCAGCAC
Source organism: Tricholaema leucomelas (assembly GCA_013400475.1). Classification (NCBI taxonomy): domain Eukaryota; kingdom Metazoa; phylum Chordata; class Aves; order Piciformes; family Lybiidae; genus Tricholaema lacrymosa; species Tricholaema leucomelas. Next base: position 79,328 of record WAAF01004059.1, on the reverse strand, counting down.
CAGATGGTAGCTCACATACATTTCAATTATTTATTGAATAGGCACTTTGTTATACTAGAGTAATCCCACACTGCAGTAAGAACTACACACTGTTTTTATTGCGAGTTATACTTTTCAGCAAGTCAGTAACCTTTTCACTTTCAGTGAACACAATAAGTAGAATAAAAATAAGTGATTTTACAAACAATTGGATAATCAGCCTCTCCATCACAGAGAAAATGACAACACAGGGATCAGTCAGCAAGACACAACCACCAGCAGTGCTATAGAAAAAGCATATCATTCTTTGGCCTGCCCCAAATCCTGTTCTCAACTTCAGCACCCAAAGTACCATGGTAGCCTCATCTACCACATTTAACAGTTTGTAGGTGCCTGCTAGTTCAAGCCACGGGCTTGAACACAAGAGTATAAAACCAGACTGCACTTTCCAGAAGACATACAAAGCTCCCACCACGTAACAATCAATGTTCCCCAGGCTGTAGCCTTGCAAGGCAGATGTGATAAAGTGGTTAATTATTCGGTTGGCAATCGCATTACTGACGTCAATAGAAGAGTCCAGAAAGTGAATCCTCTTAGTCTGTTAGTGTATGACAAAGAGTGGTGGTCCCCACAGAAATTAAGAAGAACCAGCTGTCCCTACATGTTAGTGCTGTGATCTGTAGTGCTGAAGACACACATTTGCATTTACTGAAGTAAATCGGCCCCTCCCTCTCCCTTAGGAAATCCTTTGTTTTGGTTCGGGTAATTTTTGGTTTGTTTTTGTTTTTGAAGGGCTCTTCAAAAGCCTAATTAACTGTACATGCATGGAACAGCTGATAAACGGGACAATATCCTCATGAGCAATGATCTCTCCTCCCTCTCCTCCAACTCTTATTCCATGGAGAAGTTAAGTCACCTTCGTCATACATTATTATTCATAACTTCCTCAGCTGAATAAACCAGTCAGCCACTATAGCCGTTTTAACATAAATTCATCTAGGCATGCAAAAGAGAAGGATTTCTAATATCTACATGCCGTCAGTCAAGAGTCTTAACTAAACAAAACTGGATAGAAAACTTTCATCCTAAGCGTTATCAAGGGTCCACGTTTTCTTTTGTCAGCATACTCCGATCTATTGGAAGTTTCTCATTATCAAGTTGCTTAAGAGTAGGAAACCATTAAACAAAGCTGTTAGAAAGGACTCCTAGAATTACTCTGTCCTTCGGGGGCACGCACAGAAGAGTGCATGATGAACGGCGACTGTTGTTCCTTCGAGACACATACACACATCTCTAAAAGAAACGAGTCCGATACAGGGGCATTATTTCAAAGCCTGAGCCTGCTGCTCTCCCGTCCTCCCTGCCCCCAGGTAGGAAACACCCCGAGGTGCAGCGGATTAGCCTGACATTTCGGGTTAAGCCCAGCTGGGTTTCAGGCCAAGGACACTCCGGTGTTGCTCCTGCTGGCAAGCGATTCGCTCCGGACAGAGCAGGGCTAAAAGACCCGCAGGGGTCAAGGCCCGGCTGGCGGCCGCAGCGTTCCCCAGGGAGGCTCCGCATCCAGGGGCGGTGTCTCCCCACCCCACCCGCAGACGGGCGCGGTGGCAGTGAACGCACTCCGAGGACCGAATCACAGCTAGGGACAGCTCGCTGCCCCTCGACCGGTTATCAGCGCAGCAGAGATCAATCACAACTCCCCCTACAATCCAGGCCCTAGCCCTCCCTTTCACCGCCCCGACTGGGCCCTGTCCTCCCCATCCCCGCGGTCCGTCCCCGTCCTCCCACCCGGCCTCACCCCATTCGAGGAAGTCGGAGACGTATCGGTCGCGGCGAAGCGGCGAGTCGCGGCTGCACTCGGTGTAGACGCCGACTAGGAGGTCGAGCAGGGTCTCCACGCTCAGGACACTGTCGTGTCGCTGAGGCCCGTCCAGCACCAGCTGCTCCAGCCGCTTCAGCCGCACCTTGGCCGACATGGTGCCGCCGCAGCGGCAGAAGGGCAGGGCCGGGGCAGCTCGGGCGGCAGCGAAGCCGGCGCACAACAGCACGCAAAGGCCCGGGGCGCCGCGCTCAGCCGCGCCGCACTACGCGCGCCCCGCGCCGCCTCCCGCTCCTCACGGCCGCTCTGGAGCTGAGCGGCTCCTTCCACGGGCTCCGCCTCAGGCCCGGACGGTCCATGGGCCGGATCCGGCCACCCGCTTACACGCCGGCCTCTCCCCGACGGCAAGGAAGTACCGCTGCTGCTGCTCCCGCTTCTCCTCCCCCGGCAGCAGCGGCCCCGGCAAGCGCGGCCCGGTGCGTCCACGGAGCGGCACCCGGCCACGCCCACTACGCAGCGTCCGCGCGCTCCGACGTGGGCAGGGACGGGCGCCGCGGCGGGGAAAGGGGCGTGCGTTTGCGCGCGCCGCGCGGCTCCTGCAGATTCGCCATGCAGGAGATGGGGCGCGGAGGCAGAGGCAGCTGGACGTTCCCGTCCGCATTTTCGTTTCCCACTGGCGGGACTCTGGAGGTTGGGCAGCCTGTCCCGGCCACGCAGAGTCTGCTTCTGCACCCTGTCTCCAAGGGTCTGGAGTACAGACCATGTGAGGAGCAGCTGGAAGAACTGGAGTTGTTTAGTTTGGAGAAAAAGCCTGAGGGGACACCTTCTTGCTCTACAGCTGTTGAAGAGGAGGTTGTAGCGAGGTGGGGGGGTGTTGATCTCCTCTTCCAAGAGTAGCAAGTGATAGGGCAAGAAGAAATGGACTACAAATTTTGCCAGAGGAAGTTTAGATCAGATACTAGGAAAAAAATCTACTCTGAAAGGGTTGCGAAGCATTGGAACAGATTGTCCAGGGAGGTGGAGGCACCGTCCCTGGGGGTAAAGATGTAGAGATGTGGACCTTAGGGAAATGGTTTAGTGGCTGTACTAAGCTAATGGGTTCACTCAATGTTCACAAAGGTCTTTTCCAATCTAAGCAATTCTATGACTCTTATGAAGGACAAAGGTGACCCCGGAGGCCACCATCACCACACAAACCTTTGCTGGGCACTGCCCACCCAAGGCCAGTGTCAGGAGCCTTCTCCAACCATGTCTGGACAGACACTTTCCCTTTCTTTGCCTTGGCCACAGTTCTCTCCTTTGTGGTTGGGCTTGCCTCAGAGGAGGCCTGGCAACAGGTGTGGAGCTGGCAGGGTAGAATAGAACATGGCATCTAGAAGCTATAACTTTCTGTGCCTTTCAAAACCTACCTTGTGATAGGGCTTTATTTCCAAGCAGCTGCTGGCCTGGTTGAATAAAGCCCCGTGTATTTAATAGCTGCTGTCCACATTCTCTTGAAGGAGGAGGGAGCTGAGTGCGAGGCATTCAAACTTTCTGCAGTACCATTTTTGCATTACAACTTATTCTGAGAAATATTCTCTCTAGAGGCTGCAGCACCTTAAGGCAAGATGCTGAGTAGCTTAAGATGGGAGTTTACATCTGTAGGAATGCAGCCATTCAGGTCCTGATGCAAAGCTGAACTGGGAAGGATGCCTTTTCCTTGCTTGTCTCCCCTGGCGAGTACATGGAGCACTGTGTGTTGAAAATCATCACACTGGAAAGAGAGGCAACAGAGTGCTGGTTCTGTCAGAGCTGGGAAAACCCCTGCCTCCAAGAGCTGGATCTAGGCAGGGATTTGCACTGTGGTAGCTGCAGTTGCCAGGAGTCCTTCTTGGTCAGACATGAGGTGTCAATCATTGTTGAAAGACCTGAATTTTCTCAGCCATCAGTGTCAAACCCAAGCAGTGCTGCATACAGGGAGCTGCTCTTTGCAAAAGCTCAGGAGCATAAATGGATGGACTATTGTGTAACAGAAAGTACTGCTCCCAACGTGACAGAGTGGTTGAGCAGATGATTACAGAAATATTGTTACTAGGAGCCCTTGCCCCTCAGACATGTCTGATAGGTATGTCTTTGACACCAAATACCTGTGATATTGGTGATGTAGTAATACTCTGCTGTATATTTGGACCTACTACTGGGATCAAGAAGGTACAGACATGTTGGGACCTGTTAATTCTGAGAAATGCAATTCAGATGATTCCAACAATCACGCTTTTATATTGAGAACCAGAGTGAACTAAAGTAGTTTTGGGTTGTTTTCCCTAAACGACTTCTATCTCTTTGTACTTCCTTCTGCAAACATCCACTTGAGAAAAATATTTTATAGCCTATCTCAAAGTTTTCATTGTTCTCTCTCTGTTCCAGACTGGTTATGGTTGTTTCAGCTGACCTCAATCTGTTTAATATCACAGATACATTCATTTGCAGAATCCTTAACATTTTAACATATTTTTTTTCCTGGTGTTGTTGCTCTATTTAAAAGGAGGTTTTAACATTATACAGTTACTGCCACTTTGAAGAGTTCTCTTTTTTTGGCAGTTGATCAGAGTAATGGCTAGAAAGAACAAGAGTTTTAAAGATCTTTTTACAGTATCTATCTTTTCCCTTCTTATCTGTTCCTGCAGTTGGTGATTATCACCACCTCCTTCAGCAAGGAAGAGATTAAAAAGGAAACTGCAGCTGGATGAAGAAATAGCCATTTTCTGCTTACCAATTGCCTTAATGTTTCCAGTATCTTCAGTCTGGTTTACATTAGAATTAAGGGATTTTGAGAGCTATTCCTGACTTACACCAGTCACAGCAAAGAAACAGGTTCTGGGCTGGGAAAATGACAGATGGGTGGCAGATGATATTGAAGCTTGCTTTAACAACTATGGAAGGTTTAGTGTCTCAGACCAGTAGGTGCAGGATTAATTAGGAGTAATACTATAGGTATCCCAGAATTAGTTGAAAGATTTCCAAAGCCCTTGCAAAGAGTTAAAAGCCTTGTGTGTTGCAAATAATGCTAGGTTTTCACAGCAAGGGTTTCAGTTACAAAAAGCCTACCTAGCTGAAAAGTGACATTAAGTATGCATAGTAAAAAAACATATGTAAGCTTCGAAATGTAGCTGAAGGTATTCTGCTTCTGTTACTCATCTGTGCTAGTTCTGTATACTAAAAATAAATGTGATCTGGCTAAAATGCATTAAATGATCCATCTTACCAGTTCCTTTTTTCCTGTAGCATACTTCAATGGAAAAATACAGACCTTTTTTCTAGGACCAGTCTGATTTTTAAGGTCCTCTTTTTGTATATGTGTGAGGGAAAAAAATGTGAGTAGGTTCTCACATACATTTTCTGGAGTCACTGTAGACCTGCAGAACTGAAGGCACAGAAGTCCCTGTGGCTACTGGAAAGTTTTTTTAGGTTGCAATCAACTTAGGTCTATTTTTTTTCCTGTTATTTTGGTTTTGTTTTGTTTTGTTTTTTAATTTTTTTTGGCTGTACTCCAAGTAGCTTAGTAACAAGCAGAAAAAAATTCTGTTACAGAATTTTGATGGCAACAGGAAATAGCTGTGTCACCACTTCATGACTTCAGGAAAATCCACCCACAGATTATTTTGGAATTAAGAAGAATGAAGACATGTAAAAAGTATGGACAAAAATTGCAAGCATAGCTCATTAAAAATGAAGACTCTCATGCTTAAAGCAAAGAACAACAAAAGATGTTTTAAATATCTACTTTGTCATATTCATACAAATAATTCCATAAAAAGAAGCATCAAATTTCAGTCTTTTCTTTGCCTTTTGTTTTAATTGTTTTCTACATCAATAAGTAAAGGAGAGACCTAGAACAACTAGAAAACCTAGCTAGAAGACCTATGTTCTACTCATTACAGAAATCAGATTAAATTTCTCACTGAGAGAGAAGTTCATTAATGTGCATCAAGGGAGGAGTTTTCTAGAGATTCAAAATGAAATATAATTAAATGAAAATCAGAGAAAGCTCATAGTAAAGACTTTCAAAGGCAGAATATAAGCAGTTAAATGCCTAAAAGCAACATGACTGCTTTATATCTTCTTGTTATCGTAGACTTTCCTTCCTGGAATTATTTTTTAGGAAACTGTTACCTTTCCAGCTCTGTTTGTATTTGACAGCTGCCATATGTAGTGGGAGCCAAAAATAGTCTATCAGTGGGGGTTTTGATGACATTTCATCATGTAAGCCCGAGTATTGAGCTAATGTATTCAGTATCAAAATCAACAACAGCTAAGTTACCCCTAGTGTGATGTTAGCCACTGTGGGAAGTACACAGAAAATGTCTTAAAGAAGACAAAGTCTCTACCCTTTTGGTGATGAATGCTCTAATTCTGCTTCAGCTTTCAGGGAGCTCTGACTGCCTCAGCTTGCTGGTAATGCACTAGCTGAGCCAGGAAGTTTCACAAATGCTCTTGTCTTTGCACATGATGAGTGAAGTGGGAGGAGAGAAAGCACAGTTGCTTGCAGAGAAGTGCAGGGAAGGGCTGAGAGTCTTGTCGTTTCCAAATTGCAATAAAATGCTTTCTCATAACAAAAATAAAATGTTTTTTAAAAAGAAAAAAAAAATAAAGGGCAGCAAAGCCATTTGGCAGGCTGCTGCCTTCTTTTAACTGCATTTTGCCATTAAGTGCATTCATTAGCAGTGCTTCTGTTCTACTCTTGCAAATATCTAGATTTTAGTGATGGTATAACTCAGCACTTTGAACTGAACGTGAGTCAAACAAATAGGAAAAGATTTTGCACTTAAAGCATGCTTTCTTAAAGAGAAAAATAAAATTAAAAAAATAGGTGTATTAGTAGAGACTTTTCAGGATGGTTTTGCTTTGCAGGACTTAGGAACAGAGAACTGTCACAGGCAAAGAACCCATGCTAATCACTCACTTCTTCCAGTCTAGATGCAGCAGGTTCTCAAACACATTGTTTTTTTCCTCAGTACTTTTTCTTACTCATGCAATTGTCTTACTTGATAATTTACGCCCATTTAAAGTTCACCTGAACTTGTCCCCCTGCTGCTGTGTCAGGAAACCTTCAATCTTATTGTGGCCGTTTGAGCTGCTTTTCTAGCTCAGACATAGGGGAGAGGTGAACATTCCAGGGATAGGCCATATAATAACAACAATGAATAAGTTATAATTTCATTGGAGCATCAAGAGCTTTATGTCTAGAAGCACAGCTTGTTCTTTCCCCTTGCTGGCTTCTGCTGCTTGAGCTGCGCCTGCCTGCTATCTTCCCTGGCTGCTGTTTCGGCTGCTGCTGCTGTTGCTGCTTCGCCGCCGCTTGACCCCTTCCCCATCTTCCTTAAGGTTATTATATTTTTTTTTCTCTAGTAGTTTATTTCTCTTTATACTGTTTTACTTACACTATAAGAAATGCAATTTCATCTTTCCCTGGCTTTCAAAAAAAACCCTGTGTTGTGGTGAGTTTATTCTACCTGGGGAGGGATCCACCCTAACCCGGGACACTTATTGATCAGTATGTTTCCTGATTACAGGCAGTTTTAACACAAGGAGCCTGAAATGGATCACATCAAATTAACAGGCTTCTGAAGGTCTCTTCCAACCTTGGTGATACTGTGATACTGTGATACTGTGAATTCCTTTCACACTTTGAGAGCAGCATTAACTGAAGTGGGCAGCTGGTTCCCTGGTTCCACTTGTTCTTCCCCACCTCCCCCACTCCGAATTTGTCTGAAAATGACTGAAGTGTAGGGAGCTAGGAGTTTTGATAAGGTCATTGTCATCGACATCTGTAACAGTGTGCATACTGGTTTGCCACATTTGGACAACACAACAGCTCATTTTTATTTTAGTTTTGATTTCAAGTCCACAACATCCTAAGGAAAGCACTGACTCAGTGACCCAGTCTATTTAGGCACATTTAGGCACATGTCAGTGTTGCAGGAGTGGCAAAAGAATACATAAAACATCCCATTGGACTCATGCCGCTTTGGAGATCGTCAAAGGAGGAGGTAGTACTAAAAATCCCACAGAGCTGCCAGCAATTACAACACCTCACAAGTAGCAGCACCGTGTCTTGCTTTCTGTACAGCTTCCATTTTGTCCTTTCATAGTGCTGTGTTGCTGCAGCTTCACATCTGCCAGACGTGGTCAGATCAATCTTTGTACAAAGTGTGAAAAGCATCGTGGTGCTAGAGGCAGCTTTTTGCGCTTGAGTTGATGCTAGACTAAGATTATCTGGGTTTGTTTTGTGGGCTTTTTAATTTTGCTAGATACTGTGCCACTCTAGTTCATCAGAGCTGACAGTAGCACTGTTCATTACAGAGAATATAATGAGTTTTAGGTGATATGTGCAAGAAATAAAGAGGAAATGTGCTCTTTTTTCTTAGCTAATCTGTAGGATTAGTTCTCTTGGGTTGATGAGAGTAGCAGTGTTATTCATGCTGCATTTTAAATTAATACTGCATTTATTATTTTTTGATGTCTTGCAAGGAGTGATTTGAGCTGAAAAATAAAACTTCTCTAGTCTTCTCCCTTGAACCTTTAAAAATCTGTCACTGACTTTAATAGGAGTGTTCCCATGGTGATAAGCACAACTGAGTCTACCTACAAGGAAAAGAACTAATCTGCTTTGAATGAAATATTTTTGCATTTTAAGTAATGTTACTTTAATACATACTTCATTCTTCTGTGACAAAGTGCTCTTTGATTTTCAGAAGCCATATAATCAAAATAAAAAGCAAGTTCTATTGTATTCTTTTCCCTGGTTCCCTCTCCACAATGGAGAATCTATAGATAATAATTTTGTGAAAAGTTGAAATCAGAAAATATTCCAATCTATTTCTAAGATACAGGAAGAGCAGAAATAGCATTCAGGGAAAATACAGTTGCACACTGCCCTAAAAGCAGTGGGAGGTATTGTGCAGAAAACACTTTTACTTCTTTGGGAATGATGACCTGGCAAACCATTCTCGGATGATGGTTCTTTGCTATAAATTTCTGAGCACTCTTCAGAAAGGCAGAGGTGAGACAAAAAGGGCTTCAATTTATTCACAATATCCTGTGACAATGAAAAGCAACTGTACCAACTTCAGCACCAAATGTCCTGAAAGGGTGCTCCTGATAACTCTCGCTTTTCTGCTTGATCTAACCTCTTCCAAATACAAAGTGTTATTTGGTTGTTTGTTTGTTTGTTTTTTCTTGACAATGTGCAAAAAAGATATTTTGCTCCTATTCATTTGCTTCTGTGCTAGTTTGAGCCTAGCTAGAATGTTTTGGTGAGAAGAATTAGATTACAGGCTGTGAAAAGAAAACAGTGGTGAGGTCTACTTCACTCATAGGCTTGCTGAGATGTATACGAACAAGAACATAAACATAGATAACAGAGTCGCTCTCTGTCTGGGCTTTGGGCTGAACCTCTCTCTCTAACCTAACCTGCTGTCTGTGTGACTAATCCATCTGCTTCCTAACCCCCCTGGCCAACTCTCCAAACTACCTTAAACATAAGGTATGATCTAGGGTAAGGTAGAGAGGTGGGAGGAGGGTGGAAGGGTGGTTGGGAGCCCTTCCTAGGGATCCAGGTTTCTAGGAGGGGTGTTGTGTTCCTGTATTACTTTTTAACTTGTATATTTCTGTATACACTCTAAATCTCTGCTTGTATATTGAGCTAGGCTGTAAATATAAAGCTTCATTCAATTTCCAGAGCCGCTGAGTCTAGTCTGGGTGATTTTCCAAAGTGTGGGAGGGCAGGTAACACCCAAACCATCACAGCTCTGAACAAAAGATTTTACACATCCAGAGGCACTCAGTCTGGATTTACACAAACGCCACTGTCTTTGGCTTCCACCATAGCCCATCTTAGCAAAGAGCCATGCAGAAGCCCTTCACCTGACAGATTACACTGGCAATTACCAAGATCTGTAACAACATTGTCAGCAATTCAGAAAGGACCCAAACTTTACGGTGCTGCAGACAAGTGTAAATGCTACCCCTGTCTGATTCCACTTTTCCCAGCCAGTGCCAGTCTCCCATCCCAAGGCCATCCTAGTGGCCACACTGTTCCTGATACAGACCACTATGTCAATAACTAAACTCCCCAGGGCTGATCTTTAGCTGGTAGAAACAGTTGTAACTTCATTGAAATCCACTGATGTCCAGCTGACCCTGAGGTTTTGCTATTGATTATGCTGAGAGTAGGACAAGACCTAAATTTAGTTTTGTGACGGTCCAGAGCACGTTATTTCAAAGCATCCATCATTACTGCAATTAATTGGTGCCTGTGCTGGCCAAGGCTGTCTCTTTCAATTATTAAGATGCTGCTTGCCAATCTGTGATTTGCCCTGCAGAGGTGAAAATCTGCACTGACATAATATATGTAAAGTAGAAAGGGTTTGACTGTTTCAGGTTTCATTTAGGTGTGTAGCCTATGGTTGCCTCAGGTAAAACTGAGCTACTACTTAATCATGATAACATGATTAAAATGCAAATTCACATGCCTAATTTAAATATTTTTATTCTCTGAACCATCCAGCTGGGTGTATTTTCTAAGAGTAAATGCAAAGTACTCACAGCAGGCTTCAGCTCAAGCAGAGTTTTCAGGGACAGCTTCCAAATGTAATCACACATTGATGTAGTAGAAAGTTGAGGTCATCTTTTTTAAAACGCTGTTTTTCCAGGTTTTATGTATCATCCTCACTACTGGTGTTACAGAATCACAGACCACAGAATGGTTGTGGTTGGAAAGCACCTCTGGAGGTCATGTGGTCTAACCCTTTTACTCAAAGACGGCCATCCAGAGCCCTGGGTGGACACCTGTCGCAGGATTTTGAACCTGATGACATGTAGGCAGACTCATGTATTTGTAGCAGCCCCCTGTTTGCCATATGCAGCCTGGTCAGACTGGCCATCTCCCTGCTGGGCAGTAGGAGGAGGGAGGTTATTCTCCCCCTGTACTCAACACTGGTCAGGCCACACCTTGAGTACTGTGCCCAGTTCTGGCCTCCTCAATTCAAGAGAGATGTTGAGGTGCTGGAACGTGTCCAGAGAAGGGCAACAAGGCTGGTGAATGGCCTGGAATACAAACCCTATGAGGAGAGGCTGAGGGAGCTGGGGTTGTTTAGCCTGGAGAAGAGGAGGCTCAGGGCTGACCTCATTGCTCTCTACAACTACCTGAAGGGAGGCTGTAGCCTGGTGCGGGTTGGTCTCTTCTCCCAGACAACCAGCAACAGAACAAGGGGACACAGTCTCAAGTTGTGCCAGGGGAAGTATAGGCTGGATGTTAGGAGGAAGTTCTTCATAGAGAGAGTGATTGGCATTGGAATGGGCTGCCCAGGGAGGTAGTGGAGTCACCGTCCCTGGAGGTGTTCAAGAAAAGCCTGGATGAGGCACTTAGTGCTATGGTCTAGTTGACTGGATAGGGCTGGGTGATAGGCTGGACTGGATGATCTTGGAGGTCTCTTCCAACCTGGTTGATTCTATTCTATTCTATTCTGTAGCTGTGAGCAGCTGTGAGACGGGTCGTGGCATTAGCAGTGGACTTGGCAGTGTTAGCGTTGCAGTTGGACTCAATGACACTAATGGTCTTTCCAACCTAAATTGTCCTATGATTCTATAATTTTAATGCAGTCAATGTGCAGTCTCCAGTTTGCAGCTCAGGATAAATCCAGATGCCTTGCAAGTTAACAGCATGTCCTGTTCTGCCTGCACCTTCTCCTGCCTGCTGCATTTTCCCTTGAGAATAACTCCTGAGGCTCCAGTGAAGGTTTCTTTCATTTTCACTACCTTGAGGCAGGGCTGTGGGCCTCATTCATCACAAAGTATGAGCTCTAATGGTGTTTTAATGGCCCTTTATAGTTAGTGTATGACCATGCAGAATGGCATTTTTATTCCCATTTGCACACGGCTAAGCCTCCAGTAGTTTTGGCCAGGTTACAAAGCCTGGTCCTGTAGACTGCAGGTCAGGCATATGCTTAACATCTCCTGTAAAAGCCCTGATTTGTAAGAAACTCAGATACATTTCGGGAAAGCACCAAATATAATATATGAAAATGACATTATGGAAAAGGACTAGGATCTTGGAACGTGGAATGATTTGACTTTATGCACCTCCAAAATACGGCATTGCAACCGGAGGAGTATCACAGCCATGCAAAAGGTGAGAGATCTGTAAAACTGTCCTTTAAAGATGAGCAAACTCATTGGTTTGTAGCAGAAGCGAGCCAGCTAGTTATGCAGCATGAGCATGCATTATAATGAGCCTGGGTTATTAGCAGTCACTGGTTTGGAAACCCTCAGTAAATAAATTTGCTGGTTCAGGATGAAAACAAGAGAATACAGTATCTGCTTTGTCAGTAGTCACTGCAGAAGTGAGTGATGAAATAATGTGAAGAGCCCGTGAAAAACTGTACTGATACTTGCTGATTTTCTCAAGCTTGTTGTAAGAAATGGGCAAGAGAATTATAGTACTAAAATAGAGGAAGAAACATGGTAAAAGAGTCCTTGGGCTATGAATAGTTTCAAGGGAATGAGATCAGCTATCTGTGCCATGCTTAAAGATATTGTTGCGCAGAATTCTGGAGATTGAGTCATTCTTAGTCACGTCAATCAGTCAGTATTGATTCAGGACAGAGAGGGTTCAAGAGCAGCAACACTAAAGAACCTTTTTTTTTCCCGTTGCATCTGTGTCTTGTGCACTAATGCTTATTTCTCCACTCGTCCTCTGTATCATTTCCACAGCAGCACATTCAGATATGTTCTGCATCCAGCACTCCAGTCCCATACTTACCTTTTCCACCTGTGCTTCCCATGCCTCTGTCCTCCAGTCCTGGAGTATTACCACAGCATTTAACACTTTCTTCTTGGTAATCACGTTATTTCCAGTGCCTCACTTGTTTTCCACCAGCTTCTTAGGGGCTCTCAACTGAGCATTGCGAGCATCCTGAGTGGGTTTGCTGCCAGATCCAGTAAGGTCTGGAGGCAGTCTTGCATTTCTCTCTGGAAAGGTACAAGTGCAGTATTCCTGTTCTCTATTTGGACAGAACTTGCAGGAAAACAGTGTCTTTGCTATTTCTGTGCTTTTGCCAAATTTGGTAAGTGCAGAAGGAACATCAGGCACATAACCATAAGACTGGTTGCTAAGGAAATCAGAAACAGCCAGAACACCAGGTGCCTGAGGAGCTCTGACTGTGCCTTGTAAGAGTGCCAGTAGCAGAAATACATGCATGATGAAGAAGCAGATCAAGAACAGCCATAGAAATACCTTGGAGGTTTTCAGGAACCCAAATCTATGTAGCAATGTCACAAAACTACTAAGAAGAGTCTGAAGTTTTGACTGAGCATTGTATGAGAGTTATGAAAAAACATAGAATCAGCCAGGTTGGAAGAGACCTCCAAGGTCATCCGATCCAACCTAGCACCCAGCCCTATTCAGTCAGCTAGACCATAGCACTGAGTGCCTCATCCAGGCTTTTCTTGAACACTTCCAGGGACCGGGACTCCACCACCTCCCTGGGCAGCCCATTCCAATGCCAATCACTCCCTCTGTGAAGAACTTCCTCCTAACATCCAGCCTATACTTCCCCCGGCACAACTTGAGACTGTGTCCCCTTGTTCTGTTGCTGGTTGCCTGTCAGAAGAGACCAACCCGCACCAGGCTACAGCCTCCCTTCAGGTAATTGTAGAGAGCAATGAGGTCAGCCCTGAGCCTCCTCTTCTCCAGGTGATGTAGATGTAGATGCTGGTATCTACAAGACACCACATGAGGAAGATGACACAAGAGCATCTGAGGATTAGCATGCAGTGTGATGGATCATTTGCACTCACAATCTAACTTGGTCTCTCACAGAGGGATATGATATTGCTGAACATGGGTATAAAAATCTGACAGAATGAAGGGAAAGATATTTCTTTTGTGGCTTGCTGGATATGATGGGGCAGAGTGTAAGTCCTAGCAGCATTTGAACATTCTATAAAGGTGGCAGTCAAGGGAAGGCAGCAAATAGGAGTGAGCTTGTTAAAGAACCAGAAGTGGGAGCCTTTAGTTCTAAAGAATTCAATTGTAGAAAGGCAGAGGAACACTTTAGTGAGCTCCTTAACAGAGAGGACAAAGGTGAAGACTAAGTGTCTGCTTTCCAGACAGGTGAACTGTTTGCAGCAGAAACTTTGAACAAAAAATTATGCAAAAGATGCTTGGGAAGCTCAGGACCATCAAGGCAACAGAGCACAGAGTATTCCTGCTGAATTACTGAAACATGGGTGGTGAAGATAAGATGAAAGCCTTTATGAACTATTTTTATTGGAGCTTTGAAACAATAATGGAAGGCTTGACCATGACGTAAATTTTATGCTCAGTTTGGAAAAGGAGAAAAACAAGTGTGAGAATGTCTGAAACTGCTCTTTGAGGCTCGTGGAACGTTACTTTGACACTCAGGAGAGACAGACCCCTTGTGTCAGGGATAGTCAGGCTTTCCTGAACACAGGGCTTTGCACAGTCCAAGATGGTTTTGCTACTGACAGCCTTGGAGGCATTTCAGCCAGTGCCGTGATCCCAGGAGCAGCTCTCTGGGCTCAGGCTGCTAGATAGAGGGAAGCGCAAGCCGCCCACTCTCCTCCGGATGGCTAGGGGAGTATTTTTAATATATCTCCTTGTATCTGTTTCTGGATGGCTTTTGAGTTTCCTCTTTGGCTTTCAACCCATGTCACTCAGCCTCAAACACTGCCCAGACAAAACCACAGAATCCACACCAGTCGAATTCCTGAGCAGCCTCCCCTATATGAAGCATATGTTTACTCTGTGCTGAAGATCCCATATCTGGAAGAGCAGCATAGGAAACTACTCATGAGATTTAACCCAGTCCTAAACCAGCATTTATGGAACTACTGCTTTTGTGTTCTGCTGAAATTTCAGCAAAATGCACCTACCACAGGCCTTATTATGCCAATTCTGCATTCAATACCACCAGAAATGGCATTATTTCTCCCAGCTACATACAGTGCTGATGAGCTCAAAACCTTTCTGAATAGGACTCCTAACAACTTGGCAGTGTATTGCATGACAGTGCTGTTTGCAACTTTGCACCTCTCCCTGATTGATTGTTTCAGATTAGTCATCAACATTACAGCCCATCTCTCCTTTATTGGCCTTGGGTCAAGAACCAATGTCCTGATTCACTTTGAAAAGTGCCCAGCTCTACAAATATTCCCACTGATGTTCAAGGATCTCCAGTTCAGTGTGCAGAGCAGGTGGTTATGAAACTGTCATTTGCTTGTACATGAAATATAACCATGTAAAAAAAAAATCCCAGTGTGTAATTTGCACGGTTACCTTTCAGAGCAGAGCTGTGTTGCACACAGATCACCTCCCTTCCTGCTTATAAAATTTAACTGTTGTCTGAACCCACAGATTTTGGTAATTAATGTTTTGTATCTCAACCTAGTCATTTAAAAATACAAGACCTAAATGAAGGTCTTTAAATCAAATACTTGCTGCCTTGCTCCTGTCCTGGCTCCCCCTCATAAGCTGTTTTTAAGACAGTTGTCTATCTAACTAGATGCTTTACTGCATTATCATAGTATAGCCAAAAGTTAATTAATCTTTAACTTTTCTCTTTATTAAATGCTCTTTAAAAATCTTGGTGAAAAATAACCTTTCTGTTTTCTCTTACTATCATCCCTCTAACAGCTTTGAAACACTGCAGTGAATTAGTTATGCAAGACTTCTCATCATTTCACATTGTCTGTCTCATAGTTGTAAATAAAGCATTGAAGTGCTGACTTACTAAGACCTGTCTCAAATAGATTACTGCCTCCTTCAGAAATAACAGCATTTTCTTCCTAATAAATGTTTATTTTGGGTCATCACACACCCCATATATTTGGCTGCATTTTTGTTCTGGGAATATTGTCTCACTCTGACAGGATTGGTCAAATTGTTTAATTATTTTAAAAGTCTACAAATTCTACACTGCCTTGACTTTAATTTCCTATGATGTCTTCCATCTTTTTGCTGGGCTGGCTGGTAAGTTCAACCAGCTCTGCATTCCCAAGGTAGACAAAAAACAACAGATTTCTGCAGCTTCTGTAATCCTTCCTCTCAGCAGAGTGGCTGTAAGGCTAAAGAACACCACCCTTTGTCCTGGCAGCATATTGTTGCTTAAGCACCCTTTATAGGCACTTCAACTGCTAGGACATATGGTGCAAAATATGTGCCAGCAAATCATCTCCAACTGTTACGGTCTTTAAGGCCCCGAGATACCTCTTGTTCAGCAGCCTAGGCTGCGACAAGCACGTTGCTGTGTGCTGTGGCATCCTTCTTTTCCCTGACTGATATCCACTTGAGCAGAAGGAGAACGGTAGCTGCAGATTGGTTGCAGTATAGTTACGACTTCTCCACAGAGAAGGTTTTATTTTATTTCCCTTTATCTTGTATCTTGCTTGTAGCTGTCATGTCGATGGTATACCAGGTAGGGAAAAGAAAGAAAAGCAATTGCAGATAACCCAACAAACATGTGATGGAGTAATTTTTACTGAAGAAATGTTTTTTTTCCACTGTGAAAGGATTCAGCACCAGGTGCCATAAAAATCTTTGGATTTATTTATTTAGTTATTTCATGATAGGGGAATAAATAAGGCGTTATTAATGCTCAGGGAACAAGAAAGGCAACACAAAACCCAGAGATATTCTTCAGCTTGTTAATAAACCTGGCAGTTTACTGTTCCAGCAAAAGCAATATATCTAGGCAAGCAGCAAGTACAATTAATTCACGCTTGACCTGATGCAAGTATCCAAGGACGCAGAGCAATCTCAGCTGCAAGGCGAAAGCTACTTCATTCCTGCTCTTAGCACACTACAAAGTGAATTGAATGCCCTGGAATGGCTTTTTGCAGACAGGACACAGGCCTGCCCAGCAGCCACCTATGGCACTAGACAGGTGTGCAAGGCACATGGGCTTATCCTTCACTTTATTGAGAACTCACACTCAACAGAGCTAGCCAGGCTCTGTTGTAGCTAGTAAACAGCAGTGCCATTCTCTCCAGCACACTGGCACAGCATGCCACATACAATGACAGCTAGCACTTTTGCTGTTCATGGCTGGTACACTATGGTGGCATGCAGAAATGGTGGCTGTCCCAGACTTGCCCAGACACCAGAGCCTCTCTTGCCTCTCCACGGGCTGCAGTGGCTAAAGGAGCCTTTTAGTTGTGCTTTGGAGAAGCGTCTCCAAGCAAGAGCAGGAGATGCCAGCACAGCCACTGCTCTTTTGCACTACAGTTTGGTGCTGAAGGAAACAGCCTCAGACATGGAGAATTGGTGCAAACTAATGCATCCTCTTTCCGTACTCCATACTTTGCCACAGATGTCTCTTACTTCAGTGTGAGGAGAGCAGCAAAGGAAACAAAAGCCAGTACAAACCCTGAAGGGGAAAGATGTTGGGCTGAGATCCCTGTAACACAGTGACTGCTGCTACCAGCAAAAGCACAGCTCACAGCTTTGCTTCTTCTTAGAGGAGATACTATCCAGGGTTGACATGTCCAAATGAACTCATGGCTCTACATCAGTGGAGATTCTTGAGAGTCAGGGTGTAATTCAGCAGGCAGAAGGTAGTATTTTTCTGTCTGAAGTAAGATGGGCATCTGTGGAGAAGGGAGATGGGATGGTCTGAGTCAACATATGGCCAATGCTCCCCACCACTGACTGATTCTTGTGTATGGGAAGGGCCAATGGCTGGTGGCTGTAGAGATGGAGGAGTGCAGGGCAGCTGCATATGGTGGAGCCTGTACTTTAGCCCAAGCTGCAGTCTTGGTCTCCTGAGACTCTATCTGGTTGCTGGAGAGATGGGCTCCTCTGGGGCTCATTTGAAGCAGAAATCTAATTTGGACTGCCAGATGTGCCCTCTGTTTCTCCTCCTTTGTGGGCATAGAGGAATTCCCTTTCCCCCAAGTGTACATGTGTATGTGTGTATGACACAGGCAAGCCAGTCTCAATAGGTGCTCAGAAACATTTGAAACATTAATTTGAGTGGTAAAAAAACAGAAAGTAGGCACAGAAACACATGAAAAAAACCCACAAAACACTATAGAAATAGAAATAGTTAAGGAAGTTACAAATGGGAGCAGTTCTGAATACAATACCACTGAAAAGCGTGATGGTTACTTCAACCACAAAAGGGCTGGCAATTTGTTCTTACACATCTTACACTGCAACAGTCATGGTGTCAAAGCACATAAGAGATGTTGGGGGTGAGCACCTATGACAGTGAGAAAGGTTAAAAAAAAAAAGAAAGATGGAAGAAAGATGGATTCAACCTGCAGGTTGTGGTTGAATAATACCACCCCTCCAGCAGCATGGCCTCCTGTGCTCACTCCTGTGTGGGAGCTGGTGCATGGTGCTCTGTCCCTGTGCTCCTGCTAGCATGGTTGTTTCTAGCTCCTCCATCCATTTCATGGGGAGACCAGATGGGGACAGGAGTGGAGGGGACAGAAATTTCTGTCATGTCTCAGGGCTAGGCAGGAAGCAAGCAGGGGCAGGGACACACCTGCAGCAGCACTATAGGTGATGTGCTCTGCATCCACAAGCTTGGTGGGATGGTTTTTAGAGAGGTGAGGCACAAAAGCCCCTTCCAGCCCTGACTGTTCTATGATTCCAAGTACTATCCTGTGATTCCAGGGAGATCAAACAATGCTGGGCAGGGACTGTTTATGGGCTCTTGTCATGACAGGATGAGGAGGAATGGGTTTGAGCTGGCAGAGGGGAGATTGGGGCTGGATGTTGGGAAGAAGTTCTTTGTGGTGGAGGTGGTGGGACATTGGTGCAGTGTGATGGTTTGGGTGTTCCCTGCCCAACGCCCCCCCCCCCCCCCCCCCCCGAAAACCACCACCCCGACCCCCCCCCCCCCTGCAGGGTTATATAAGAAATTNCACAGTTATATACAGAAATAAACAAGGTAAAAGGTAATACAGAAATACAACAGCCCTCCCAGAAACCTGAGGGGCTTCCAACTGCCCCTTCACCTTTCTCCTACCCCTCTCAACCTTACCCCAGTCCCAAGGAAGAATGGAGGCTCGGCCAGGGGGTTAGGAAGCAAAGTGGATTAATCAAAGAAACGGAGAGTGCTGTTAGAGGGAGATGTAGCTTGGAGCTTGCCAGGAGCAGAAGTGGTTTTATCTATGTTTTGATTCTTCTTCTTGTATCTCTCAGTAAGCCTGTGAGTGAAGTAGACATCACCATTGTTTTCCTTCCACAGCCTGTAATCTAATTCTTCTCACGAAAACATTCTAGCAGCTTCAAACTAGCTCACACAGGTTGCCTGGGGAGGCTGTGGAGCACAGAATCACAGAATGTGATCTTTGATTGTGTTCTGTGATTCTGTGCTCCACAACCTCCCTGAAAGTGTTCAAGATTGGGCTGGATGGGACCTTGAGCAACCTGTTCTGGTGGGAGGTGTCCCTGCCTATGGCAGGGGGTTGGAGCTGGATGATCCTTGAGGTCCCTTCCAACCTCAACCATTCTATGAAAGCATAGGAAAATACCTGGGTTGACAGAACATTTTGTGATTAAACTGAAAGAATTCTTGCATAGCAATTGGAGTGACAATTAGTGACATGGCAGGCAGCTGTGGTACTGTGACCATGGCTTATTAAGCTAATCATAATTGTCTCCCTGTTACCTTGTGCTCCTCCCTGTCTGTGTGGGGGCATCCATCTGTTGTCGCTTGTTCTGTAATTAAACTGGAAACTCTGTGGGGCAGGGACCATCTTTTCATTATGCCTTCCACAAGGGGGTCTCAATCAGAGCCTCTGGCTGCTACTCCAGTGAAAATAAAGTGGCAATAAAAAAAAGGAAAATACTCTACTTCTCTTTGATTTGTATACCAGTTACAGATTAGAAAGCATTACTGCTAATGAGATGTGGTTTGTGAGAGGGAAATCTGTTTCATCAGAGCAGAGAGACATAGACTTTGCTGCTGGCAAAAGCTTCAATGTCACGGTGAGACCCACCCTCCTTCAACTGCAACATGCCATCTCCAGCATGGAGCTCTCCTGTGGGAGAGCAGAGGTTTTGCCCCCAGGTCACTGAATTTGCATCAGTGATTTGCTTACCTCCTGGGCCAGAGCCAGCCCCAGTTAACTGGTGGAATGCAGGAGTTGTAACCCTAAGTGCCCCCTCCTCACAACCTTGCTAGCTGGAGCTGTGCCCTGTGACAGCTTCTAACTGCTCCTGGGCCATGTGCCAGTGGTACACTGTGTGTTCATGTGTGTGTGTGCACATGTATGTAGGCAGACCTGGAGTGGGGCATCCTGCAGTTGGAGAACCACAGGCAGGAGGACTGGCCCACAGTGCCTGCCCTAAGCTGCTTCTGCTTGGGACAATATGTGAGCAATGACTGGACACTCTGCTTGAGCAAGGACATCAGAGTCAGGGCAGGATTCCAGGAGCGTTAGCATCAGGACAAAACAGGGGGGAAACTCCCTGTGATGAGGCTTGCAGGGCAGGCCCTTGATCTAGATATTTCATCACTCACAACTCAGTACTTCATCAGTAATCATTCACCTTTCGGTACTTAAAGGAGGCTTGTAAGAAAGATGGGGACAGTCTTTTCAGCAGGGCCTGTTGCAACAGGACAAGAAGTACTGGTTTTAAACTAAAATGGGCAGATTTAGGCAAAGTATAAGGAAGAAGTTTCTTACAATAAGGGTGATGAAATGCTGGAAGAGGTTTTCCAGAGAGTTGGTAGATGCTCCATCCTTGAAAGCATTCAAGGTCAGGCTGTACAGAGCTCTGAGCAGCCTGATCTAGTTGAAAATCTAGTTGAAAATGTCTCTGCTCACTGCACAAGGGTTGGGCTAGATGACCTTTCACCACTCCTTCCAACCCAAGGCATTCTATGATCTTCTCTTTCTAAAGGATCTATTCCAGGTCCTTAGAGAAGTGTATTACATGACTGCTGATTACTTTAGTAATCTGCTTCAGAGGCAGTCA
This sequence comes from Tricholaema leucomelas, assembly GCA_013400475.1. Taxonomy (NCBI): domain Eukaryota; kingdom Metazoa; phylum Chordata; class Aves; order Piciformes; family Lybiidae; genus Tricholaema lacrymosa; species Tricholaema leucomelas. The sequence goes on along the minus strand of WAAF01004059.1, from coordinate 58,539 downwards.
GCAGAAGCCTGTGCTGCTAGCTGGCACTTCAGCAGGTGTGCCAAGCTTTGGATGTGCCAGTACGCTGCTTTTATTTGAAGGTCCAGGAGGCTGGGAGTTTGCTGTACTTTGTTGAAAGCCCTGCAGGGCCAAGACCCACCTCTTTTCTCCCCCACCCCTTCAAGGTGCAGCACAAAGGAGTCCCACATACGGCAGGCACAGCAGCCGGCACAGCACATGCCAATCATACACCGTTTGCGGCGCTGCCTTCATCCCCCGTGGCATCTCGTCCAAAAATGGGCGCTGCCGTTGCGATTGCTCCTGCTCCCTGCAAATCAGCTGGAAAAAATTCTCCGCTCCCGTTGGGAGAATATCGCCAACCCGCCCCAAGAGCACAGCGCATGTTAGGAATATGAATGGTGAGGGCTTGGTGGAAAAAGTAACCCGAGTGCCCTCTAGCGACTCGGGGTCTGAGCCGCGAAGAGGCTGCAGGGCAGATCCGTCAGCTTGTGCGCAGCCATCTGACTGAGCAGGGGTGGTGGGAGCCCAGGGAGGACTTAAGGAGTGATTTAAGAAAAAGACTTTTGCAAGGGTGATTGTTTATAAAAACAACTTGTGGCTTTGCCACTGTAGTCTGCTGGAAACTCTGGCTGCCTGCGCCAGCCGTGCAACCTCTATGTACAAGCTAACCACACCGAGAGAACCCATTGGTGTGGCGCTGGTGCCGTCCCTTACTTGCCTTTTCCGAGCTGTCCTGGCTCTGCGGCAGCAGCCTTGCTACCTAGCTTCTCTGATCTTTCATCCTTTTCCTACCTTGACTTCACACTCCCCTGTGTGACAGTATTTTCTATGGAAACGACAAACGTTCCTCACAGTTCTGTCATCTCCTGCCATTTCAGATAAAGGAGGCAAGTGAGGCAGCCAGTGGCACCTCACCTCAGCCTGCTCCCCTCTCCTCTGCAGCCTCCAAGCTCCACGCTGTGGGCTGCCGGGCATGGGCATCTCTCTGCTCCCGCTGTGCAGCCTTGCACACAGCCAGGGTGACCTGCACCTGGGTCGAGGCAATCCCAAGCATAAATACAGGCTGGGCAGTGACTGGCTGGAGAGCAGCCCTGAGGAGAGAGACTTGGGGGTGCTGGTGGACGAGAAGCTCAACATGAGCCAGCAGTGTGCACTTGCAGCACAGAAAGCCAACCAGATCT
>WAAF01004059.1:0-57210 GCA_013400475.1 Tricholaema leucomelas | reverse complement strand
TCTAGGGTAGGGTGTCCCTGCCCATGGCAGGGGGATTGAAACTAAATTATCTTTGTGGTCCCTTCCAACCTTGACTGATGCTATGATTCTATGATTCTAAGTACCTGTTCTTCCAGCTGTCCCCTGTGTGAGGATTGTATCTGTCCCTGGCAACTTCCTATTTTTTGTTGGGAATGTCTGCATTCATGTTGTTGCAGTGTACTTCTGCTGCAGGTTCACATTGGAGCCTATCTGTTCCCTGGCTTCCCTGTGGAAATTCATTTATTGTAATAACTCAAGTGAAGAGATAAACAGCTGAGCAGATTGCCAGCATCCTTAGCTGGCAGGCTTTGCTCTGGTGCAGGCTGGACTGACATTGCCATTGTTAAGATGAAGGAGTCAAGTAAAATGGGTGGCTCAACTGCACATATATCTTCCTGATCCAATGCAGTTGCTTAGAATAGAGACTTCCATGTGATAAAATGAATTACCATCATAAATCAAATAACAATAATGAATAGCTAAGGTGATACTGCTGATTGTAATAATTGCATTTATTATGGCAAAGCAAGACAAGAATGAAATGCTGCTGAGCTGATCTGCAAGCTGTCCTTGGCCTAAGTGGGCTGCAGACCCAACACACAGCCCTGTACAGTGGCAGAGGGATGGGGACATTCAAATTAGTCCCACACGGTTCTTTGGCCAAGTTTTCAGGTTGTGACCTGCTCAGTCAGAGATACTGAGCTGTCTAATACATTCCAAGTTGGCTGATGGTCTTCCATAATTTGTTTTAAAACTGAGGCTAAAGCAAGTGAAAGCAGAGAAGATCGTTACTTGGCTTTTCATGTGCATGGTCAGTTTGCAGAGGTTTTACCTTTCTGTTCCTCTTTTGCAAAGCATTTCAACATACTGACTTGGAAGCATAAGGAAAACCCCCAGACATTCATTCCATTTTTTTGCCTGGGAACTCTGACTGGGGGGATGTAGTTAGCATATGCACTTGACTTTATAAAGAGCATCCTTGAAGATCTGGTTTCTTGAATACTGCATCTGCCTTGTGAATACAATTTTTCAAGCTCTGCCTGCCCATAAGAGGCCAGAACATAACTGCTCTGACTGCAGAGCCAGGTATTACCCCTGAGGAGGACCCCAGAGTGGGTCTCTAAGGAGTCAGGAGCAGTGGGCCTGTCTGTTCTCAGCCATGGGAGCTAAACAGCAGAGCTTTCTGCCTTTCAGCTGCTGCCAGCTGCAGCCTGCATTGCACTGCAGAGAGGAACAGGCAATAGCAACTGCATGTCTGCATTCATAAACCAGCTCATAACTCACTGCAGCAGCAGCGCGGGAAGGGGACAGGAACTTATCATAGTATTTATTCATCATTTCCAGACAGATCCCTTTTTCCAAAGGGCCATTTCCCCAATTTTTACATCCCAATCCAGCAGCATTTAGTGTCTTTCTCAGTGCAAGCCAAGGTGGCACAGGATTCCCCTTGTGTGCTGCAGACCCTACTTGCTGCAGTGCAAAATCATAACTGTGCCCTCTAACTGTGATGGATATCATAACTGCAGCTCTGCATTGCAGCCACAGTGGGAGCAGGAACTGTGCTGGCAAGGCTTCTGGTCACTTTGCACCTGTCAGATGTTGTATCTTTCCAGGATGTTTCTCCTTCTGTAACAGTTAACAAATAAGATGAATGGATTAACTAATAAGATGCTATATTGCTGCCCGTGACTGGACTGTTGCAGCCTGACTAACTGCAAATGCTCTTCTAAGTCAATGGCCCATGAGTCTCTGGGGAATTAGTCAGAGTTTCCAGAGCTCAGTATTGCTGAAGATGAAGCTATGGTGCCACTCCTGGTTTCATGTAAGCTGACGTGTAAGCACAAGTCTGGGTGTGGGGATGAGCAGGGCATCCAGCTGGCAACCACTAGCTCTTCTAAGACACCCAGAGTTTATGGGCTCAAAAGTCCAGAGCTGCAGCTTGCTATCAAAGATGTAGGCTGAAATAGTTTACTTTGCCTGCCTCCTCCTTGCAAATTATTCATAAAAAGTAAGAAGGAAGGAAAGGTAACTTTGGTCTGCATCATAAAATCACTATAATACCAAGGCATCATGGGTTAAGTTAGTAGCCTGGATGCACCCAACATGGCCAGCTTTGAGCTGGGCACTGTGCCATCAGCACTACCTGAGGGGTGGTTGTAGCCAGGAGGAGGTTGCTCTCTTCTCTAAGGTGGCCAGCGCCAGAACGAGAGGACACAGCCTCAGGCTGCGCCGGGGGAAGTTTAGGCTCGAGGTGAGGAGAAAGTTCTTCACTGAGAGAGTCATTGGACACTGGAATGGGCTGCCCGGGGAGGTGGTGGAGTCGCCGTCCCTGGAGCTGTTCAAGGCAGGATTGGACGTGGCACTTGGTGCCATGGTCTAGCCTTGAGCTCTGTGGTAAAGGGTTGGACTTGATGATCTGTGAGGTCTCTTCCAACCTTGGTGATACTGTGATACTGTGATACTGTGTGAATCTGCTGCTGTTATTCACACCATGCTGCAGTCATGCCAGGTTCAAAAATGAAAGTACTGTTTGGAGCAAAATATTATGGTGCTTGAAGTTTAGATTGTAACATGAGAGACTTCCTGTTCCAGTTGCTGCTTTTGGGTTCCAGGTTTTTGAGTGTTGGCTCTTCCACTGTGATGGCAGTGGGACAAGGAGGGATAGAGGAGTAGTTGTCTGGCTTGGGATTTTGGCTCGCTTGCTTCTGCTTGCTGCTGCTTTGTGATGTGCTTTACCAACTACCTGAAGGGTGGTTGTAGCCAGGTGGGGGTTGGTCTCTTCTCCCAGGCAACCAGCAACAGGACAAGGGGACACAGCCTCAAGTTGTGCCGAGGGAAGTATAGGCTGGATGTTAGGAGGAAGTTCTTCACAGAGAGAGTGATTGGCATTGGAATGGGCTGCCCAGGGAGGTGGTGGAGTCACCATCCCTGGAGGTGTTCAAGAAAAGCCTGGATGAGGCACTCAGTGCCATGGTCTAGTTGACTGGACAGGGCTGGGTGATAGGTTGGACTGGATGATCTTGGAGGTCTCTTCCAACCTGATTGATTCTATTCTATTCTATTCTATTCTACCTGCAAATAAGCTAAGGTAATTCTGCATTTTGTGCTATGATTATCTGATTTTGCTCAGTAAATTCTTATCTCATTCTCTTTGTCTCAATGCAAAGTTTTTTTGTGTGTGTCCTTTCTCTCACTTCTGTGTTGGGAAAATAGATGGGTTAACCAGCTGATTTGGTTTAAGCTGTTGATTTTTGCTTTAAACCACTACACAAAGCTATGCCATTTTTGACTCTCAGCTCAGAAGCCTTCCTCCGGCCAGACTTCAGGTTCTGTCTTGAAGTCATGCACCCTGCCATATTTCAACCTTGGCCACTTTTTAATTCCTTGTGTAAGCAGTATTGATGTCTGACATGTGGTCTTCTGCTCTTTATGCTTGCATTGCCCCACTCAGCAGCTGCTAGAAAGCTCTCCTCAAAAAAAATCCACCTGCCAACTCCATCAGTCTCTCTTAAGCCCACCAAAGTGCAGTAAGGATGGGTGTCAAGCATGCCAAACAGGTTCAGAGGGACGACTGCAGTGGGGGCTCAGACCAGAGCTCTGGGAACAAAGGTCAATAGAGTCCCACAGCTGCAGGGCAAGAAAAGTGCATGCGTCTGTCTTCTCCAAGTACCTGCTGATTGCCTCTCAAAGCCTGTGCATAGACTAAAGGGGACTTTGTTCAACCATTTTGTGTAACACTAAGTTGAAAAATAAATAGCAAAAGAAAATTTAAAATAACCTGCCTTTGAAACAGGACCAGAGCCACTGCAAAGTGGTAGATAAGAGCAAGCAATTGTCCTGGGTTGGGGCTCTAGTCACCTGGGGAGGAATGAATAAACTCTTATTACTCAAATGGGAAGTGAATAAACTCCTTTTACTTGCCTTCGCCTACTACTTCTATGTGCAGAATCACAATCTCCAAACTTCCTGCTCTGATGGAAACAGCAGGAAAATGCTAAGGCTTCCTCAGGACCCTTAAGGTCTTCGATCTCCCCTCCTTCTCATGTTCTCTGCCCCTTTATCTGCTGATCAAACATCTGAATTCAAAGAGGCTGATCCTGATGTAAGCACTATATCTTCACTTATTTCTATTATACATCAAGAGAGTATCTGGTCTTCTGAAATACAAGTGGATCCAATAGCAAAGTAATCAGAAAGATAGACCCTTAAACAGGAGTCAGAGCCCCTTAAACAGGAGTCAGAGCCCCTTTGTCCAAACAGAAGATCGACAGACAGCCTTTCACTAATGTTCTTGGGCAATAAATAATTCCTGCTGAATATGAAGGAGATAGAGAGAGGCAAGTGGAGAGCACAGGCTGATTCTTTTAGCAGCGTATTCCCGACTTGAAATGCACTGACTGGCCAAGCCACTGACTGGCATTTATCCTTCTGATAAAACAATGGGTTGGGAAGTGGATTGCAGCCTGCCAGAATGGAGGCAGCAGCATGAGTGGCTGCTCTCATTGGCTGACATTGTCCAATGAATGTCACATGCCTTTCCCTAGGCCCAGTCCATGCAGAGCTATGCCTTAGAGGCTGGTCAGCAGCCTCTGAAGAGTGAGGGCAAGGAATGGGGTTTTCCAGATGCTGGCCATGCAAGGGGCTGTGCCTCAATAGCTTCACTTTAGTAAGGGTCAGACCTGCTGTCTGCACACTGCAGAGGGAATCAGGGAATCTGGTGTTTTGATTCAGTGAGTGCCAAATCAGTGGTTTAAGTTAGTAGCCTGGATGCACCCAACATGGCCAGCTTTGAGCTGGGCACTGTGCCATCAGCACTGAAAACAAGATTTGTGCCTAGACATGTTCCTGTGCAACCTGATCGAGGCATAGCATTCCATGATTCTATGATAGTGACAGCAAGAGCAGGCTCCTCTTTCCCATTTCACAATGGCATGTGAGGAGAGATCAGAGTCACCCCATCTCTGCTTAAGGAAGAAAGAGTTTGCACTTTTATGGCAATAACTGCTACTGTGCTGCCTGAAGTCAGCTCTCCCCTGGTGGTGGCTTTGGAAGGTTCTGTTGGAGAAAACAGCTACGACCAAGCAAGGGGAAAAAAGGGTGAGCCTTTTTGTTTAGTTCTCAGCTCCTGCATTTCTTCAGGCTTTAATTATTTATTGAGGTGGTTGGAAAGGCATATTTATCCCACCTTCAGTTCAGTGTCTTGCATCTTGTCTCCTTTCAACTGGCTGAGCAGGAGGCCAAGGCTGGATGAGGCATCTTGCTAAAAGATGGCAGCTTTCTGTTGAGAGAGGACGTGGGGATCAAGAGAAAAGGAAGGCAGAAGAGAGTCTAAGAACAAGAAAGAAACTGAGAAACAAGAGGGAGAGAGGGCTACCAGAAGAAAGAAAAGGATAGATCTAGACCATGGAAGACCCATCTGTGGGCAGGCACGCTCCCCCTTGCTAAATGCACCAGAGAGATCAAGGAAACCTAACCTGTGAGAAGGGAAAGGCAGAATCATCAATTACTGGTATTCCTCACAAATTTTCAGTACTCAGTGGTTTATGTTTCTGAATAAAGCACATCAAGCACATTGGATGGTCCAGTGGCTGTTCTACACCAAAATGCCTTCTAGCTCCTTTTTGACATTCTGTCACTAAGTCTTATGGAGTATCTCACAACTAGAAAATGAGGTAGAACTGGGAAAAAAATGTCCTGGAGGCATCTGCAGGCTCATAGGTGTTTAATGTGTAAAAGTCTAATGACCATCACTACACTTACAAGACAGCCATTAGCCAAGGGTTTACTTTGCAAGCTCTATATGCAGCTGTTATTATTTGTGTTGTCATCAGGGCTTAGATTCACACAGAAAATAGGATCTGTTTGAATCTGACACCTTACCATAGGGATAAGAAATTGTCCTGCACTCAGCAGCTTGAGTTTGAAATATAGAGGACAGATGAAGGAAGGAAAGAGAGGCACATGAAAGTTCACTGACCTCCCAGAGTTCCTCCAGCAAAGCAGCAGACCCTAATTCACAGCCCCATGACTGCAGGCACATCCTGAGCCTTACACCAGCTCCATGTCCGTGGTGCAGCTTGCAGTGCAATGGATTGTCACTTTTCATTTCCATTTCAGAATGAACTATGGCTGGAATAAGGAATACAGCTGGGACCAAAAGATTAAGACATATGAGAATAAAGAACGGAAGGAAGGAGTAAAGCAGGATTTTAAGGTGATTTGAGGTCACAGGGATAAAAGGAAGGTGTCAGATGACAGAGGCAAACAGCAGTGCTGATAGTGGTCTGGCAGACAGCAGTGTAGAAGGTACTGAGAGAGATAGAAGAGGGGTAAAAGGGCTGCCAAGCAGGCACAGGGCCATGGGTAGTGAAGAATGAAGTAAGAGCTGGGATGAATTGAGTCAAGAAGGGGCAGAGGAGTTGTCAGTCTGGGAACTAGCTCTCTGAAATAGCTGCAAACCGGAGACTTAGATGAACATTTAAGCCAGGTTGTGGGGTGTATGAAAGATGCTACAGAGACCGGCAGACTCAACACCATGGGATGAAGTGGAGAAGCAGGGGAAAGAAATGCAGCAGCACTGACAGAGGCACAACTACTGCAGACTTCAGTTTGAGGGAGTGCAGGAAAGAGCAGTGGAGTGACATCTGTGGATGGTCTTTTTACTTGGGATTCAGCACATCTATTCCTAAAACTAGCGGTAAGGTATGAAAGCAACTGAGCAGTTCCTCATCACTGGGAGCACGAGAATAGCTGTGAAGCTGAACACATCATGAAAAACTCAAATTACTCTATTTCACCTTGCAGCCAGAACGATGCGCCTGGCCAAACCGCTGCTCCATTTCGTGCCCACCCCCGCAGCACCTTGGACTGAAGGATGACCTAGGTTTGGGGAGGAGAGGCTGGGGGAGCTGCCGGGCCGTCAGGCTCACCGGGGCAGGGGCGTCCTGGCAGGAGCTACGGGGCCCCGAAGCTGTGCGTTTTGGGGAGGCCCACGAGAGGGAGCCAGGAGCACAGGAAAGGAGGCTGCCGCCCAGGGAGCCCCGGGCCCCCGCCCAGCGGCTGCGGTGTGGCTGCTGGCGGCGTCCGCGGGGGACAGCCGGGGCACCCACGGCCTCACGAACATCGTGCCGTGCACGACCCGTACTGCTGGATTTGCCCCCCTCCCCCAAATCCCGAAGGGTTAAGGCGGTATTTACGCATCGCTTGATGCTCTCAGCCCCAGGTAAGAGCTGCAGGCAGGCTCACTGACATCCCTGTGAGCGCCCTCTGAATTAATTCAGTAAGGAGCCTTGAGCGGAGAAGGCTAAACCTGATGGAAGTGGCAAGGGCATAGTCGCCCTTCTTCCTCCTGCTGCACTACTTCAGGTGTTCGGAGGAAGGGGACTTCGCTGTTGCAGAACAGTGCAGTCTCAGCCCAGCTGCTGTGGCCTCCATCCTAGTGCAGGTGCTGTGGGCTGCAGAGCAGCCTCTACGCCAGCTTCTTCCCCTTGCTTGGAATGGCGAAGGGAGGGTAAGAAAATGAGTCTGAGAAAACCCAACATAGCTGGTGTGGATGAAAGCTGCATTCTCATCACCCACAAAAGTCTTCACTTTTGCTGGGAAATAAATGGGGGTTGGACTTGACCAGGCATGATCCTCTGAGCTCTTATCTCATTGAGAAAGGTGAGCACATGCTTGGGCCAAGCCTCTCTTTAAGGACTTTTCTGAATCTGGGCTGCAGAGATTGCAGCAGGATCTCCGCACCCAGAAGAGCTACACCCACTTATTTGACGATCAGTCCTTGTGCTGCTGAAGTCTGTGGGAGATGTGGTGTGCAGCAGCAGCTCAGCTGACCAGAATGAAGGAAACTAGTGAGGCCGCACTGGTAACCTGACAGAAAAATATTGCTATTTTAAGAAGTGGCTACAGAGGAAAAATACAGCCCTTATTGAAACGCAAATTAGCCTCCCTCCACCAAGTGTTCAGGGGAAGCATACAGAGGCCTGTGCCGTTATTACTCTCCTGAAGCTTCCTACCACACTGGGAGAGGCACAGCCAGGGCTAGATAAATAATACATCATAATTTTCAAGTCCCAGAGAAGTGACTTGGAGGTAGTTCAAAAGTTCAATGAATTATCACTTCCTCTCGGGTTCTTTATTTCTCTTTCAAAGGATGCTATCAATCTCGATAACTCACTAGCTACCAAAAAATAATAATAAGTAAAAGATCATTACATTGAAATATGCGTTGTAAAGCAGCCTAGCAATTTGGAAGATTAATTCAGTCCAGAAGGGGCAATAGCTGCCGGCCAGAGATGGGCTGGACATCAATTACTGCTCTCGCTCATTATTTCTATGGACAAGGATTGGGAAAACACCTGCAGTGCATGAATAATTCTCCTTGAGTTAATATGCTTTCATTCAGTGCTGATTAACTCTGCTTATACGTCATCTGTGGTGATGAGAGCAATGTGATTCATTCCTTTATTTCCGTAACTCCCTGATAAACTGCATTTATTTGCCACCTCTGACCCCCTCCACGTGCATACTGACAATTAATCCTTTTGAGCCCAGAGTACTGCTGCCATTCCAGGCCCTTCAGTAGCCATCAAACAGCTGCTTCTCATTTTTATTTCCTTCATTTGAAAGCATCTGCTAAAAAAATTGTGGGTCAGGGGAGAAAATAGACTGGCAATTTCACTATCATGATAGAAGACAGTGGGTATACTTTGTGTACCTAATATCTGACTCGGTAGGAAGCTTGTCCTGTAGTGAAGCCTCAAGGTATTAATGAAAAAATAATGAGCAAATATGATTGATTTGGGATATTCAGTCCTGGGTGACCAACAGCTGCAAGGCATGACCAACTTGAAGTCAAATGCCTCCACTGGTGTCACTGAGGACTAGCCTGTGTCATAGGATTTATTTTGTCCACTTTCATTTTTAAGATTTAATTTAGTTTTTGTTTTTCAGCTCCTGCTCTTAATTGGGACTACAGAGTTCATGATCTGGGGCTTACTCTTCCAGCAGGCTGGTTGAAGCATGTTAATGTGAAACACTATCTCCTGAGGCTGGTAGGATGAAGTTTGCGAAGACATCTTGAGTATGTGAAATGTTCCAGCTTCTCCTCCACCAGCACAGCACTACCCAAACCCAACAATAAAGCTTTTCTTAAGATGCCATGCAGAATAGAAGCATCTTGCTGTTTACAAGAAGTGGAGATGCTCTTTTGCCCCTGTACAAGCCCAGTGAAAGTGCTGGCTGGTAAAATCCTTCACATGCATAACGGGAGCACAAACCTGTAATCTACCCCAGTCAGTGAGCAAGCTGAAGAAGGTTGACTTTGGTTGTCGGAATCACTCTAGGAATGGCTTAGGTTTGCTGAGCTATTTTCTTGTAAGCTCCCTTCCGGCTCTCTAAGTATTGCAATGCAGTCACACATCTAAAAACTTTAAATCATTACCCTGAGATAATTTCCCATCATAGTTACAGAATCATGGAGCATTTTAGGTTGGAAGAAACTGCCAGAGATCATTTGGTCCAACCCTTTGTTCAGAGCAAGAAAAACTTCAAGATTAAACCAGGATACCCAGGGCCTTTCCTTGGAAAATCTCTGAGGATGGAGATAGCACAGCCTCTGTGTGTGACCTGCTCCAACATTTGACCACTTTTGTGATTATTTTTTTCCTTTTCATATAGTATCTTATTTTTCACACGTTCTTCCACAGCCCTGATCCAGCACTTAGGACCTGTGGTATCTCCCATAAACGAGGCAGGAGAAAACGTTGCCTTTCTTCTCTGCCCTGCCTGTGCTCTTCCTGCAGCATGAGCATGTGTTTTTCTTTAGTGGGACAGGCTGGATTCCCTGTAGGAGATGAAATACCTCCCCTAATACCTGATCCTCACTAGTGGGCTATGAATCTTATTCTTCTGACTTTCTGAGGGCATGTTCCTCTTTTGCATTTTCCTTTGATCATTGTTTCAAACTCTTGAGGGGATTCAGCTGCCTGCTCTGTTTATCTTGCTACCCTTTCTTCTCACTCAAGGTCTCCAAATACTTTTCTTAGAAATGAGATAAAAGCTTGCACTGAGACCATGACCCTTTTGTCTATTTCCCCAGTCCACCTGGGTATCCTCATGGGCCTTGTCATGCTTAAATGTCATCATACAATTCATGTAGATGCTTTAAGATAGCTTACTGCCCTGCCTCTCCCTGCCTTTCAAACCACACTTTCATGTCTAGTATGTCTGAGGTCTTTCCTTTTCTCTCCGTGAGCCTTGTGCTCAGCAGCCCATTCTGGCCTGATGGCACTTCAGAGACAGGTCACCTTGGCCAAACCCTTGGTGAAGAATTTGTTGTAAATGTCCTCTGGCCTCATGGCTGTGGTGTCTCTGCCAATGCTTTTTGTCATCATCTAGTACGCACCAAATTACAACCGGAGGGGGGTGGAGGTTCGTTGCACCTGCAATGTGAGAGTTTGGCAACAAGAGGGTCAGAGGTGGCAAGGGTGGGTTAAATCCACCCTTCATCACCACTGTGGCTGGGATGGGTTTTCAGCTGCAGAGCTTGCTGGCTCCAGAATTACCAACTTTGCTCCCTTTCTGTAAGACATAAAGAAAAATATCCCCCTGCTGAGGTCTGCTAAGATACCAGCTGGCAATTTGAGAAGAATAGATTCAGACTTCAGTCCTGTGGAACAGGATTGTTTTGTATGACCTACCCTTTACTTACTCTGAAGGCTGAATCACAGAATATGTGTGGTTGGAAGAGACCTCAAACACCATCTAGTGCAACCTTTGACCCATCACTGAAGGGTCAACACTAAACCATGTTCCTAAGCATCAGCTCCACATGCTGCTTCAACACTGCTCCAGGCAGACCATTCCAGTGTTTGATAACCTTTTTAGTGAAGAAGTATTTCCTAATACCCAGCCTAAACCTCTCCTGGTGCAGCTTGAAACCATTTCCTCTAGTCCTGTCTCTTGCCATCAAGGAGAATAGGCTGGCCCCCTTCTCAATCCAACCCCCTCTTCTGGTAACTGTAGAGAGCAAATACTGGAGTTCGTCTCCCTTTGGCTTCTCCTGACTTATTTCACTGAGCTCTTCAGTTTTGGCCCTCTTTCCTGAGACTTTTCTCAGTCATGAGCCATTTTGAGGCTCCCCAGAAATAGCCCTGGGAAGGATTAGCTCTGACAAAAATGTTCCCTGACATGGGGTCTTAACAATTCTCTCCCCATGGGCTTACAACACTTGCTCAGGCTGCCTGCTCTCAGTGTGGTCCAGGCAAGGTCAGCAGTGGGTACAAATCAAGCACCATTTGATTAAACCAGTTTTTGGTGGTTGAGACTGGGGTCTGCCACTTACTCCTGCCCTGAGCAGCTCAGTATCTCCTGATAGTGTGAAACAACCCCAGGTCAGCCAAGTGAATATTGCATCTGGAGATGTTTTCTGCCTCCAGAAAACCAGCAGGATCTCAAAGGCTTAAATAAGAAAGAGGAAAGACCTTAAAATGAGCTTTTATTGCCCTGCTGTTGTGCTGTGGCATGGCAAAGAGATATTTCAGGTGTAAGCAAGGTTGGATAACTGCCAGCAGCACCTCGGGTGGCCAAGGGGACACCAACTGGCTGGACATGAAAGGTTTAATCAAACAACACTGAGATCCCTACTTGGGAAAAAAACACTGTAATTTTGATAAATTCACCCAATTTGCTTTTGCCAGGCAGGCTGTTGAAGGAAAGTCATCAGTGCTGAGAGATGGTTAGATCTGAGAGGTGGCACCAACCATCCACAGATGGACAAACACTGGAGTCAGGCTGCATGGGGATTAATTGCTGTGAGCCCAAAAAATAACCATGAAGGAATAACACAGCTGCTGCTGTAGAAAGCAGAGCTCTTGGCTTCTCACACCACCCCCCCCCCAACACACAGTGTCCTTCTGCCCTCCATCCCTTCCAGCTCCCCGTGCCCACTGCTGTGAGGCACGTCCCAGAGCCACAGTCAGTGGCGAAGTGATTTGTCTCATAACTGCAGCTTTACGCAGTGTGCTACTGTGGGTGTTACAAATTGCTAAGCAGATTTAAAGCGTTCTTTGAGTTGCAAACTGCAGTATTTCTCCACATAGTGATCATTATTCATCCTTTCCAAGATATCGTGGGCCTGATCCTGCAATCTGCACTCCTATTAAGGTCAATGCTGTGGGAGTACTGCCGGCGTACAGACGGCAGGAGTAAGACACAATGAATTCAGCCACGGGGAAAAGCAGGGCAGCAAACAAGGGTGGGGTTTTGTTTTTTTTTTCACTTTCTTTTAAACACCCCCTCCCCCCACCTTCCTCCTATATGTGAATTCTTTTCTCCTGTGGGCACTTACGGTCCCTTCCAACCCTGATTGATTCTATGATTCTATGTGGCCCGTTGGCCAGTACCATACAGGTGTGCTCACAAGCGTTCTTCCTCCCTTCCAAATTCCTTCTGAATTCTTTCCTTCCTTCTGAATTCTTTCTGAATTCCTTCCAAATGCCTTCTGAATTCCTTCCTTCCTCAATCTTTCCAATCCAATCCTTCCTCAGTGGAAAAAGCTTCTGACCCTCATTCACTCTCTTTTTCTGAGGAAGACAGCTCAGACCACTTCTGGAGGAAAAGGCAACTTTCCTTCAGCAACTTGTGTTGTCCCTGCCTGGAGATGGTGGTGCCAAGGTGGTAAGCTACTGCTGCACTTCAGGGGGCACAAAATCCAGGACAGCTGCCATGATGACCTAGCACCTGGGCTGTCCCACTGGTTCTTGTGTCACAGGAAGTTGTCTCCTGCTGCAAGACATAGCAGCAGGGAAAGGGAGGAGCTGTGACAACTGTTACCTCCATCCAAGGATGGAGACCTTGCAGAAGGCTTGGTTAATGAATGATGAGGGAACAATGAGCCTTATGGCACGAGGTGTTCATGGAAACACCGTGTTGCTAAGCAAAAGGATATTGTGCTTTGTACCAACTAAAGCATTTTTAGCTTGGGAGATTGCATGCCTCAGGAAGAATTGTAACAGCTGAGTCACAAATGCATGGTCTTGAGGCCAAGGATGAGCTAGAGTCATCCCATCAGGAAGAGGGTTTTTGTGGGTGTATGACACCAGAATACTTGTCCTTAGCAATGGCTCCTGCTAGGCTTTGTATGGGACCTTCCACCATGCTAGGAAACCTCTGCCTCCTTGCCCCAGACCCCAGCAGCACAAGGCAATGCCTGGGCAAAAGCAAGCATCTTCCCCTTACTTGCTTCTGAAACCTCCCTAGGGTCTTTCCCAGATTCACAGAAAGCCAGGACAAATCTCCTGCCCCCTCCCAGGGAGGCACTGCCATCCAAGAACTTCTTAGGGACTGAAAAGCTCTATCAAAAACACGATGTAAAACAACTGGAAAAAGTAGTTATTTCTCTGCCATGTGCATGTATAGCAACGAACCTTGGGGCTGAGGCCATGTTAGTCCTAATTACATCTCTTTAAATATTTATCTAGTTTAATCTGTTCACCTCACTCTTTAGTCCAACCTATATGTAGGGCTGACCTTTCTGGCTCAGTGTACTTTACAGGCCTCTGGGAAGCTATTACTTTGCTTCACCTGAGAGAAGGAAAATTCATCCCACCAGAAGAGTAAACCCCAGGTAATGTAAGTGCAACATTAACTAAACCCAAGAGGATATAAGCAATTTCCTCCCTGAAAGTCACTTATGCAGATTCTTAACTAATGCAAAACCAGAAGATTTCAGGAAAATTACCCACCAGATAATCCCTGAAGGATCAGCAGAGACAATCACACTTATTTTCCTGCATGACCTCCATCAGATTGGAAATGGTATCTTCAGCAGTAACAGCCTAGTACATTAACCCCCTCTTTCACCTCTGAATGTTTCATTACAACAGGTCTATTTAGGTATAATGGGAATGGCTAGAAGATAGATGAGATCCTCATGGTTGCGATGTGGAAATAGCTGTGCAGCCAATCTCTTCTTTAGTCCTTTTATTCAAGTCCTTCTTCAAATACCTTTCTTTCAACAGACCTAGTAATTCCAGGCTGATTTCCAAAGAACTACTCATAAACCAGATGACTGAAAATCTGAAATAATGTTAGCTAATATCCTCGAACCTTGGATCACTCCCACTCCCCATTCTGCATGCTGACCATCTAGGGTCCAAGACTGTGGATGCATTTCTTGCTAGCAGAGGACACAAATTGATAAACATGAGCAACTCATGCTTAGAAGTGTCCTTGGGGCGCCTTGGGCTCAGGAAACCAAGCTGTAAACAATGAGCACCCCCCACACAGCTGCAGTGGGCAGAGCTAGCCAGCTGCAGGGGACTGCAGGGGACTGGTTGACCCTCAGATTGTTTATCTAATCTAAGCCTATGTATGCCTGACATGTAACCCTGTACCCTCCACATGTACCAATCTTAGTTGTGCACGCCTCTTCTAAGAAAGCATATAAGTCACTGTATCATGGAAATAAAGTTGGAGAATGACCACCTAATCACATTGATGAGCAAAGAGTCATTTTATCCCAGGTGCTCCACCAGCACAAGACCATGTAGAGACTGTCCCATAATGAGTCTGCAACGAATTGGGCAATTTATGGGCAGTCTAGAGCACCATCACTGTAAAGACAATTAATATGTCCAGAAAAGCTGGGCAGCTCTGAGGATTTTGGTCACCTTGGCAATTTAAAGAACCTCTAGTGCAGCATTCTTCATCCTGGCCACCCTTATGAACCTATTATGCAGGCAAAACAGCATGTCTGTACCTACAGGTGCTTTCACAAAACCTTTATTAAGGAGATGTCACACCAGAGGAACTTGAGGCACTTAGTGCCATGATCTAGTTGATTGGACAGGGCTGGGCAATAGGTTGGACTGGGTGATCTTGGAGGTCTCTTCCAACCTGGTTGATTCTATGAGCTGTTACACCAGAGGCATGAAAAGTGCCTGTTACCCTCATGCTACTCACTTCCATACCGACATTGCTGGCTAGTCTAGGCCTGATATAATAAATAAAGTAAGGTCAGGCATGATTCTCTGGTGTTCCTAGGTGATCCTGCTCTGGCAGGGGGGGTTGGACTGGATGATCTTTCAAAGTCTCTTGCAGCCCCTGCTATTCTGTGATTCTGTGGCACAGATTAGCCACTCCCAATCTGTAATATAACTGTGTGGGGCAGACTGATGAAGCTGATGCAGCCTGGCCTCTGCTGCTCGTTCAGTAATGGCCTTTAGTACATGCTGCCCTCCACATCATGCCAAGGAGCAAGACAGGGATGGAGCAGAATGAAAGATGGCCCACACACAGGGCTTTTCATTTACTGATACTGGTGGGCCCATAAGAAACCTCCATTAATAGGTGCTGAATGACTTCTCAGTGAGGCCATTTGGTCTTTAGGGTTCAGGAAGGCTCATTTCAAACAATGGCTGATTGGAAACTTTCCAAACAAGTTTCAAGCCAATAGCTATATTCTTCAGGTCTTGAATGTCTCATATAGAACATGTTAGGTTCAGCTGACCAAATTTGAGGCTAGGCTCTAGAACTGCCTTCCTCTGAATCTCTAACATGTGCTGCAAACATTGCAGGCAGAAAGATATATTTGGAAGTCTTTTTCTGGGCTACAAAGCTTTGAGGTTATGGGTTCTTGGCCCCAGTTTGCTGAACTCTAGGGGGAAAAAACAGCTCTGGTACCAACATTTCCGCTTCTGGTAGGTTTCAAAACATTAACCAAGTGATACTGGTCCTTATTGAGTCTGACTTAGTACCCCTGTGTGCCCACCCCAGCTTCAATGATGTCTTGACAAGATGCCAGCTCTCTAATGCCACAGCGTCAGTGACATCTTGTCTAGATACTAGCCTGCTAGTGGCATTTCCCAGTGCTGAGAGGAGTGTGTTCATTTAGCAGTGCTGCACAGCTCCTGCAAGGGCCTGGTGAGGCTGCTTCTACAGAGTTGCACATTTGCTTTCCATCTAGAGAATCACTGCCAGGATGAGGAGAGCCATGGGAAAGAGGTGACCTTCCCGGAGCCAGTGCAGTGCTTTGGGAAGGCAAGACCACTCTGGCAGAAGTGTCTGCAGGCAGACACTGATCTCACTCTTTGTTCATCTTATCAAGAGCTGGACTTCCAATAAGGAGCTAGACAAAAGTAACCCCCAGCATACTTTTTTTACCTCAGAAGTGCACCAGGCTCTGCCAAGGTGGACGTTAGCAAAGGCAGCTAGTGATGGGCAAAGACTTGAGCACCACACTCAAATGCCTGGAAGAGAGCTTCACTGAACGTGGAATGTAGATATGTGTAAATACATACAAATGATATAATATATATGGACAATATGTAAAACCTTTTTTCCTCCAGGTACTACCTGTGCATTTTCATAGTGTTCAACCCTCTTTCTGTCTGTGCACACATTACATCTCAAAATGATGTCACCTAAGACTTACAGGTTTGCAGCCTGCTATGTCCACTGTGCAACCATTAGCTAGACTCACTGCCCTTGCATCTCATTCCTTCCTTACTGGTGGTTTTCTCAGCCACATACATTCACATCAGCTCACATGATGCACACCAGCAGCACATAGCTTAAATAATGAAGGATACTGGAAAGCCAGTATAATAGTAATACATCCCAGGCAGAAGAAGTCTCCAGAAAAGGTTTTCATAGAATCATAGAATCAGTCAGGGTTGGAAGGGACCACAAGGATCATCCAGTTCCAACCCTCCTGCCATGGGCAGGGACACCCTACCCTAGAGCAGGCTACCCAGAGCCTCATTCAGCCTGGCCTTAAACACCTCCAGCCATTAGGCCTCAACCACCTCCCTGGGCAACGCATTCCAGGCTCTCACCACGCTCATGCTGAAAAACTTCTTCGTCACATCCAGGCTGAATCTCCCCATCTCCAGCTTTGCTCCATTGCCCCTAGGCCTGTCACTCCCTGAGAGCCTCAAAAGTCCCCCCCCAGCTTTTTTGTAGCCCCCCTTCAGATACTGGAAGGCCACAAGAAGGTCACCTGGGAGCCTCCTCTTCTCCAGAGTGAACAGTCTCAACTCTTTCAGTCTGTCCTCATAGCAGAGGTGCTGCAGCCCTCTGACCATCCTTGTGGCCCTAACTCATTATTTCACTAAGATGATTAAGAAGGTGCACTATCAGTGGTGAACTCCTACAACCAAGCTACAGAAGCTGACCAAGGTGCGTGCAGAATTCAGGGTACCCAGAAATGCCTAGGAAGATCACTGGGAAAGTTAATATGGAGTGTGCTTGTGCTGATCCATAGGTCCTTTGTAAGGGAAATCAAAGCCTGTATGCCACAGCACTCTCCTGCAAGGCAAAGATGGTCTTCTGGGAGAGACCTGGCTCTTTTCTCCTTCTGCAGGCAAGAGAAAAGCAAGCCTGTCAGACAACAGCTCCTGGCATGGTCCTGGTGCAACCATTGCCTCTTCACTCTTTGAGAGAGTGATTTGCCATCGAAATGGGCTGCCCAGGGAGGTGGTGGAGTGACTGTCCCTGGAGGTGTTCAAGAAAAGACTGGATGAGGCACTTAGTGCCATGGCCTAGTTGATTGCCTAGGGCTGGGTGCTAGGTTGGACTGGATGATCTTAGAGATCTGTTCCAACCTGGTTAATTCTATGATTCTATGATTTCTATGATTCAGATAAGATCTGCTTGGGGTCCAGAGAGTTTGTACCAAAGTGATGTTCTCCAGTTACTCAAGGCTGCCCCATTCACTCTAACATCTGCTGTGGGGGACACAGGCAGCACACTGAACCTTTGTCTTAGGGGTCTGTCCCTGGGGAAGCAGTCTGAGTAAGCATCACCTCCTTCTGAAAGGAACTGAAGAGTGGGAAGAAAGGAGGTGAATGGCATTCCTGAAATGTGGGAAAAGAAATATTTTATCATGGCTGCCATGGAAACTGGGAATGGACAATAAGCTCTTAAAGGTTTTATCATGTGCCTTAGCACTTGTAGCTCACAACCTGAGTGAAGAGGAGTATTACCATACGCAAGGAGGC
The DNA here is from genome assembly GCA_013400475.1 of Tricholaema leucomelas. Lineage (NCBI taxonomy): Eukaryota > Metazoa > Chordata > Aves > Piciformes > Lybiidae > Tricholaema lacrymosa > Tricholaema leucomelas. The sequence continues at coordinate 39,187 of WAAF01004059.1, read as the reverse complement.
TGACAGATACCTGAATGGGAAAAAATGTATGAGAGTCTGTGCCACAGACAACTGAACATACCCCAGCGGAGGGGCTGCAGAGGCAGCGGGAAGATGGCAATTCCTGAGGTGTTCCTAAAGATTATGAAGGGGGCACCCTGAGATGAGGGCTTGTATGGGAAATAGAGAGGCAAATATCTGGGGAGACTGCATTTGTCACAGAGAACTCCATGCAATCCAGGGCACATACATACCATCTTGGAGCTCTCGTCACTGCCAGACCCACTTTGGCACCTTTCTATGGTCCAATAAATCCTTAGTCTAAATGGACATCTCTTTCAAAGCTGTTTGTGTGCTTCCTTGCTGCAGTCTTTGGCTTTTTATTCAGCCCATCACACATTACTTTTCTCACTCTGATTCATTGTGGTGCCTTTGAGTGGAAAAAGGTCAAGCAGATCCAGCTCAGCCCTTAAATGACAGATCATGCCCATACACCATCAATACATCAAGCAGGAAAATATTTCCTTGGCTACAGTGCATTTGTAGGCCAGATTCACTCTCTGTCCTCAGCACAACAAACATCCATTTTGTTGTGGTCACGACTATTTTGGCCACTTTGCAGAGATGCTTTCCTCATCTCCCTGAAATATTAAACTTTTGCTTCCCATTCCCACTCAACATTCCTGTTCTAATATTTCCTTCAGGTTGTCTCTCTTCTTACCAATGTGCAAAAAAAATAAGCTTGAGGCACTTATCACATGAGGCACATCACGATGAGAAACACCCACCCTTCTCATGAAGTACCCATCTTCCTGAAGTACATGCCAGTGATCATCTGCAACCACTCCACATACAGCTAAATAATTCTTCTTTCATGATGGAACTACCCAGAAAATGAGCTTCTTTGGTCTGGAAGACAGAGCTTAACACTGAATCCGGATGTCCAGAACAAGAAGAGGAGCTACACAAAGTTCACATCCTCTCTAGAGGCAAGTAGTCCCTCTTCATCTCCATAGCTAGGCCAAACTTTTGCAATAACACAGCACCACAGACCTTTCCATATCAGTGAAAGTTTTACAGTGACTGGGCAGCCTCTGCAGAGCCTTTTCCTGCTGGTGAACACTAGCTATATGTGTCAATCTTTAAAACCAGGACCAGTTCTTACACATTTCCAAGCTTATGATATGATGGAACAGAAACTTCCCTGTTTCAACTCCCCGTGACAACTTTTGCTGTAGTTGATACCACAAGCCCAGCTGGTGAGCTCCAGATGCCAAAGGCATCCACTACTTGGACAGACCCATACATGGCTATGCTTTTCTCTTGTGGCTCTGGGCTCTGCTCACATCTCTAATTGATCTTTGTCATCCAAAAGCTTTGCCAGTGGCAGTGGCCATCCAGTTCTGCACCACTACCTGTGTCCTGCCAGTTACTCCTGCCTTTGTGAGCCCTACAACCAACATTTTGTTAAGTAGAACCCTTCACATAAGCACTCCACGGAATGTGATCTCATCTTCCTACAACACCTTTCATACAGCTGTATCACTTCAGAATCCAGCATCTTAGGAAATCCCAGATGCAAAATCTTCTGCTTGCCTAACTACAAATGCATGTGCATAATCCCATGCATATTAATGTATCTTATAGTCACAGCACTTAGCAGCATATCCTCCATCTGCTGCCCGACAGTAATTTGAAAGTGGTGCCAGTAACACCAATGGATGGCAGGAAAGGATGTGAATCATGAGAGTTGGGCAGTTTAATATACTTACCCCTCCAGACTGGTATTTCTGTAGTTTCAGCAAGGTGTTCCACAATATACTACCAGTAAATTGGCAGAGCATAGAACAGACCAAGGAACTGCTGGATGTCAGGACACCTCCCAGGTAGTGACTAGATAGTTTATGCATAAGGATTGTCAACAGAAGCATCTTAGACGATCATAATGAGGAGAGTGAACCAAGGAGATTGATATACTGCATATGTAAAACATACCATCCCTGAGCAAACATGGCCAAAGCTCTAAAATGGTCAAAGTCTTTTCCAGTTGGGCCAAAGACATCCTTTGGACTATAGGGAAATATATGAAAACTACAGAGGGAGAAAACTGCAACCTGTTTTCCCAATTGATAGCTGGGATGGAACCCAGAATAGCTGATTTTGACCATTGAGCTACATGACTGTGTTGTGATAGGCATGCCATTTGCATCTGCTCTTTCATAGTGAGAAGAAACATACTTCAGCTGCCTTTCTGTGAGAGAGGAGCCTCTCTCTGACTATATTAATATGCATACTGGCATACAACAAACATGATTTGAATCAAAGGTCAGTAGAGAATTAATGCTCCTGGTAAACACTTGTTTTTTACCTGATGCATCCTGACCAGGATGAATGGGCTGTTGTTAGGTTGAATTCTTTCCTTGTTACTAAGCAGGTCTTCCAGTAGCACTTGCAAAGATAAGGGGATCAGATCTCCAAATTCAGGGTGAAAACTGACCGCTAGATCACGATGGAAATTATCCCTTCCAAGGTATCAGGTAGTGGCCATTACTGCAGGCTATTGTGTTAGCTTGGAGACATAAAATACTCTATTTTCTTCCATTCCTAAGACTGAGATTGTTACCATCCCATGAATACGCCCTTCTACTTTCTTGCTTTTCTTTCTTTGATGTGTAACTTTACACTTGGCTTTGCTTGACACTTTGCTGTGTAACCTATATCCTAAGAAGAACACAAGTGACTGTGGGTCATATTTGTTTGGCAGTAGGTCTAACAGCTGATTGTCTCCCAAGCTGTCCATGCAGGACACATAGCTGGTTGGAATATAGCAATTTCTAACTTAAAAACCTGAGGATTCTTCTTTCATCACATTCATTTACAACAGAGATAAGTGTGTCCCGCAAACACATTTCTGGTCATCTGAATCTTTTTCTGGATTCACTTTGACTGTGTTCCTTCCTTTTTCATGTTTGCTTTCCACAGTTATCATAGAGAACACATTTTCTGGTAGGAACACTCACCAAGTGTGAATTTGGCATGAAAACACATTTCAAACTCATAATAACATCCACTTACATCACAAAATAATTACAGAAAGTTACACTCACCCACTTGGGAACAGAAACATATCACATCATCAGAATATCAACATCTCCCAAGGAATAGGGCCACAAATAAGACACAGAAGCACAGATTATTCCAATAAATTATTTGGCAAATAGGTCTGAATAATAGGTCCATATGTAAATATTGTGAACTCTTCTCAGACAATCTACGAAGAGAAATAGTTTAGCTATGTGTCAGATGAATTACTCAGCCAAATACTTGGAAAATAAGTGAGATGTAGAACTTTTACTGTTATAAATGTCCTTTTAATCATCTAATCTTTTTTGTAAGTTGGCTTCTGATATAGGAAAACCAGAAAGAGAATGAAGCAGAATGCCCTTCCTGAAGAGCACTGACTCTATCTCAGCACCATCCTTATTTTAAACCTGGTGAGGTAGTCTTTGAATGATAGTAACTTTCTTAAATCTTTCAGCTTTGTAAAATTATGCCTAAGATCCAGACACTCCACCTCAACACTTGCACAGAGATGCTCAAGTTCATAGTTAATTTGTTACTCAAAGAGATTCAAGAAATTGACAAAAAAGGTTCCTCATGCAGCTTCATTTGTTTCCTTTGCTTGATCACAAACTGTATTTCCTTCTTCTTGCACCTCTACTGAGTTATATCACAGCACCCCACTAAGGAAAATATGAATACATCTAGTGACTGCCTTTGAAATGCTTCTCCAAGAAAAGCAGCCTGTATCCCCCTTGAGCAACAAAGTCTGCCATCTGGTAGATTTGTTCTCTATAGTCATTTAGAGGATATTAAATCTTCTTTTGTATGCAGAGAATTAGGTGGTGGAGGAACTTAGCATTCTGTTTAAGAAAAAGAAAAAGAGAAGGGAGAAAAAAACAATTCAGAAAGTCATTGTGTCCAGGGAAGAATATTAGAGTAGAAAGACAAAAGGAGAGCTAGCATCAGTTCCTTTAAAAGCAGTAAATCATTTCAACTTGGGTGGTTGGTTAAGCTCATTGTTAGTTGGGTAATTATCATCCTTCATTAGAACCTAAACTCCTAAATATATTTTGAAACAAAATCATTCAAAACAAAGAGCCAGGAAGACCCAATAGTGTCAAGGGGAAATCATGGAAAAAATATAGCCTCTAAGAAACCCCTGACTTCCCATTTGCATAGCTAAATTCCTTATCTTTGGAAAATTAGGACTTTTTCCAGCTGTTCTCTTTGGTCATTGAGGGAATGTTGAAGGTAGCTGGTTCCTAAGGAAGAAAAATCCTCCAGACCACTGTTTTGGTTTACCTTGGTGTTTTTCAGTGAGCCTCTAACCTGGAGACTAATGGAGCAGACTAATGCTTACAAATCTGTGGTTTCAGCAGATGCCAGGAGCATTTGCCCAAGTGGAGTGCCCCTTCTGTGAGGCTGTTTGCAGACTCCTCCAGCTGAAAAGATCAGGTGAATCCAAACACAGGGAGAAGAGATAGCAATTCTATGAGCTTATTACAAATTCAGGCGACTTGTGCAAGGCCTGATAACCTAAAGCAAACTTCTCCTATGAGGGCAGACTGAAAGAGTTGGGGCTGTTCAGTCTAGAGAAGAGGAGGCTCTGAGGTGACCTTCTTGTGGCCTTCCAGGATCTGAAGGGGGGCTACAAAAAAGCTGGGGGGGGACTTTTGAGGCTCTCAGGGAGTGACAGGCCTAGGGGCAATGGAGCAAAGCTGGAGGTGGGGAGATTCAGCCTGGTTGTGAGGAGGAAGTTGTTCAGCATGAGAGTGGTGAGAGGCTGGAATGGGTTGCCCAGGGAGGTGGTTGAGGCCCCATCCCTGGAGGTGTTTAAGGCCAGGCTGGCTGAGGCTGTGGGCAGCCTGCTCTAGGGTAGGGTGTCCCTGCCCGTGGCAGGAGGGTTGGAACTAGATGATCCTTGTGGTCCCTTCCAACCCTGACTGATTCTATGGTTCTATGATATAGTGATTGATGGTATGCTGGTGACTGGAAAGACAGAGACCAGCAGCATCTGAAACAGGCTTCACAACCCTAGGTTTAAGCAGAGCCATAAACCTAAGATAGATTCAGGTTAATTTTAATACTGATAACTTTAATTGGCTTAAGCATTCTGTCTGTAAGTCAGAGTGCAAGAAAAAGAAAAGTTCAGAGCATTGAGCTGGACAGTGCCATGACAACCTGCAGAACAGTCCTGAAATTGAAACCTGCTCTAGCACCTGTACCGCTGAAATTGTCCAGTGTCACACAGAGCAGCCCTGAGCTAAGTTCTCTAGAAATGTGGGGAAAAGTGGTAGCAAATAGGAGTGCCATTTTGTGCCATCTTGTTGCCTCACATTGCAAACTTACCCAGACTTTCAGGAGTAAGGTAGGCAGGACATAGCTGCCTACCTGGGACTACATAGTCACCTCAGGACTATATGAGCTATATGAGAGTCAGAAACTGTCTAAATAGAGAATTCAGCTGCTCTTGAGTCATGGCAAAGATAGAAGAAGCCCTTAGAAAGGCACTATACATCCAAGAATCCTTCATAAAATGACTATACATCCATTTCTAGTGCTGACCCAGCCCAGGGCAGCACTTACACCACAACGTAGATACATGTAAGCTAGATGGAAGGACCAGATGCATATTGGAGGAGACCTTCAGCTAACACCACTACTTGCAGGGAAATATAACCCTTTTGCAGCAGCAGATATCCAAACCCCTCTACTATTCCTCTAGATTCACAGTCAGTTTCTACCAGACTCGTGTGCCAGCAGGTCATAAAAAGGTTTAAGTTGCCTTTTCGTTTCTTGGTGCTCTGGAAGAAGTTGTACTATGAGCCACTGTTTGACAGTTCTGAATCCCAGGCAATTGGGATACAGTGTGACTTCCAACATATTGCTTCCAGCCCCCACCACCCACGGGGAATGGCCTGGCAGGGGGAGTAGCACAGCCTGTTAGGACTCTTAACAAAGAGATCCCTTATTGCCTGTGCTCAGCTAAAGGGCAGCACACACATGAGTCAATGCAAGAAAGCTACTTGCAGCTTCTTGCAGAGCAAGAGTTCAGAAGCATGGTGATAACTTTATACATTTTTTGTGCTATGTGGCCTAAGCTAATGGATGGGAAATTAAAGATACCACATCCAGAAAGGATGGAGGGTTTTTTTATCTTGAACTGCAGCTTCAAACTCATGCAGGGACATTAACCCTAGAGGGCTGAAGAAGGAAATAAAAATTAAAAGCCACCAACTACTGTCATTGGAGCTGGCTTCACTCCAAGGTCTGTCAGAGAATAGATTGATTTGAATATATGGTATCCTGGAAACAGTCAGCACCTTCAGCTGGTTATAAAGCCATTTTAATTGTCTTGCTACCACCATGGCAACCATACTCTCAACCACAGCTTCCAGGAGAGGAGACAGGCTGTTGGAGGGCAATCTTGTGCCTATAGACCACATTTGATGACATGCTGTGATTCAGACAGGTAAAACCCTGGCTCCAATGCTAGAAGGGACCAAATCTGGAAAAAGACTCAAAGCCAGTACTGTAATACATGGTAACTCATTATCATTGCCAACAAAGAATCATAGAATCAACCAGGCTGGAGATCATTAAGCATAATAATTTAAACAAACCATTGGTATTACACATAGAGACCTGTGTTATAGTAATCATAGAATCATAGAATCATAGAATGGTTTAGGTTGGAAGGGACCCCAAGGATCATCCAGCTCCAACCCCCCGCCACAGGCAGGGACACCTCCCACTAGAGCAGCTCGCCCAAGGCCTCATCCAGCCTGACCTTAAACACCTCCAGGGAGGAAGCATCCACAACCTCCCTGGGCAACCCATTCCAGTGTCTTACCACCCTCACTGTAAAGAACTTCCTCCTAACATCCAGTCTAAATTTCCCCTCTTCCAGCTTAAACCCATTCCCCCTCGTCCTAACATTACTAGACCGTGTAAATAGTCCCTCCCCAGCTTTCCTGTAGGCTCCCTTCAAATACTGGAAGGCCACTATAAGGTCTCCTCGAAGCCTTCTCCTCTCCAGGCTGAAGAGCCCCAACTCTCTCAGCCTGTCCTCATAGCAGAGGTGCTCCAGCCCTCTGATCATCTTCGTGGCTCTCCTTTGGACCCGCTCCAGCAGTTCCATGTCCTTCTTGTATTGGGGGCTCCAGAACTGCACACAGTAATCTCTTCAGGTGTTACCCCACAACAATGCCTGAAGTGCTGCACACCCGTGGGGGGGGTATGCAGGGCTACATTCCCTGCACAGCAGCAAAGGATGAAGATGTGTGGCCTCAGAAGCTTCTAAAGTGAAGCCTGAAGGTATAAGGAAAAGGTGTAAGCTCTGCAGCCAAGGAAATAGAAGTGCTTTAATAAGAAGTTACTCTCTTCCTCCTGGTGAATTTTTGGTATTTAATATCAGAAAGCTCTGTGTTAATTCTCTTATTTATCCAGCCTGAAGCCTCTGTAATTCTCATGCTCAGTGCATGTTAATACACCTTGCCTTCTCTGGTCCAGACAGCATCATAGCACAACAAGAATTTCTGATTCAAGCACACATGTATCAAGCGGCACTCGATCTCTTCTGCTACTGTCTGATTTGTGTGAAAGCTGAGTCTGCCCTTGTCCAGCTTGCCCATGCCTGCTTGGACTGAGGAGCTGTGCAGTCCAGATTTTTCTTTGGGACTTGTAGCCGTGGGACTTTACATATTATGAGATGCTTCATTCAGTTGAATGAAATCAGAAAATTGAAGGATTGAGAATTTTCACTTAGGACTGGGGTGATTAATTGTCTCAGAGCACTCACAGAGCACTGGAATAGGCTCCCCAGAGAGGTTGTGAGGTCTCCTTCCCCTGGAGACTTTCAAGGCCTGTCTGGATGTGTTCCTCTGTGATCTGTGTTAGATAGTATTGTCCTGCTCTGGCAGGGGGGTTGGACTGGATGATCTCCTTGGGTCCCTTCCAACCCCTCACATCCTGTGATCTACAAGGTGACCTGCAGAGCAGATAACAAGGTATGACCTCTCACAATCCACAATAGGAGGCGTGACCAGAGAGGTAGGAGAAGAGGTGTCAAATTCACAATACTGAATTCACAAGGTTAATGATGCCTTCGCATCATCCATGTTTATCTGATTCCTTCACTTCAGCTGAGCCAGCATGGCTGCCTCTGCTTATGTTACCTTGCAACAGAGGAAAAACAAACCAAACCAACCAAACAAAAAAAAACCCCAAACATTTATTTTAATCTTTAGCAAAAGGATTTATGGCCAGACACACCATGGTATACATGCTGTATGGATGGCCAGTTGCCACCACTCTGCTGAGGCACTGACTTAAGGCTTGTGAAAAAAGCAGCATGCACACCGTGAGGAAGCAAGGTGACAGCTGCCATCTCTTGCATGCATATATTGCACTCAGCTCTATGAGCAGATACAGAAGATAGACACATATAAGTGCAAACACTGCTGTAGGCATCCACCTTGCAGGAACTGAGCCAGCAGTGTGCCCAGGTGGCCAAGAGAGCCAGTGGCATCCTGGCCTGCATCAGGAATGGTGTGGCCAGCAGGAGCAGGGAGGTCATTCTGCCCCTGTACTCTGCACTGGTTAGACCACACCTCGAGTACTGTGTTCAGTTTTGGGCCCCCCAGTTTAGAAGGGACATTGAGATGCTTGAGCGTGTCCAGAGAAGGGCAATGAGGCTGGTGAGAGGCCTCGAGCACAAGCCCTACGAGGAAAGGCTGAGGGAGCTGGGATTGTTTAGCCTGGAGAAGAGGAGGCTCAGGGGTGACCTTATTGCTGTCTACAACTACCTGAGGGGTGGTTGTGGCCAGGGGGAGGTTGCTCTCTTCTCTCAGGTGGCCAGCGCCAGAACGAGAGGACACAGCCTCAGGCTGCGCCGGGGGAAGTTTAGGCTCGAGGTGAGGAGAAAGTTCTTCACTGAGAGAGTCATTGGACACTGGAATGGGCTGCCCAGGGAGGTGGTGGAGTCGCCGTCCCTGGAGCTGTTCAAGGCAAGGTTGGACGTGGCACTTGGTGCCATGATCTAGCCTTGAGCTCTGTGGTAAAGGGTTGGACTTGATGATCTGTGAGGTCTCTTCCAACCTTGGTGATACTGTGATACTGTGATACTGTGAACTGCATGCCTAACCTGTGTGCCTTTGACTATATAATGTCAGATTTTGGTAAAGGCTGAAGGCAGGGGATGCTCTGGTGCAGAAGTGCTGGTGTTGAGGGCTTGCGCACGGTTCCTGTCTGAGAAAGCAAGAGACAGCACACACAGCTGGTGTCACCCAGGGCCTCAGCAACGGCATCTCTCACCAAGCTTCCTGATCATAGGATTTCATCTTGATTTAGTGTTCAGGGGAGTGCCCTTCCCATGCTCATCTGAAAATGCAAAGAATTATTTCCTTGATATTTGCTTAATAAAGCACCTATCAATAGCCGAGGTCACCTAAATTCATAATGAAATTAAATTCAGTCTGTGCAATGTTCAAATCGGTTCTACATCAGTAACTGTGGCTGACTGGCACTTACTCTGTTCATCATCTAAGTAACCTTTGCTGTACAGCCTATTTAAGAAACTGCAGTGGGCTTCAGAAACTGAGTATGAAGTCCACATAGAAGATATTCTTTCTACATCCTTTCCCTTCTTAACTGGTGTCTGATCAATTTACCTGTAGAGGGAGGTAAGCACCTCAAATGTTGCAAATAAAACCCCAACATGGTCTTGGTGAGCACCAGACAGATACTGGTTGCTTCACCTGAGCACTCACTCACTGTCACAGACACATATTGAGCCGACAGAGGCATGAACTTTATCACAAGTGTTCATGTGAGAAAAGAAGGGTCATGTTTCCTCATCAGATACGTGGTAGACACACATGGAGGTACTGCTATAAGAGGACCATCAAAAAGCATCTGGGGATTTCTCACAATTCAAAGGTACCTCAGCCACGGAGAAGGACAGAGATGCTTTGAGCTGCACTTGTTACCTGAAAGTCTCTCAGGAAGAGGCTCAACTGCCCACTCACCTGCCATGATGTCTGTGAGGAGCAGGAACAAAGCCCCACTGCACTCTGAAGGGCACCGTGGGGGCTTGAGGCAGACAGCATGTCCTACAGTACCCACAGGGCTTGATGCAGCCCCTGTGTGCCAGCAAGGCACATCAATCACCCAGGACTACGCAGATCCTGTGGTGCAGATAGAAGCTTATTCTTTCCTTCCTTGCAGCCACAAACCCAAAATAAATAGTTGTTTCTGCAAAACTCAATATAGCTATAAAACACCCTTTTTAAAACGTTTTTTTTTGGTGGTGGTGGTGGTTGTTTCTGACAGCAGTCGCCTCTAGTCCCTGCTCTCCCCATTATCTTTTGCAGGAAAAAGTGCAGGTAGGAATGCGCTTTTGAGAAGTGGAAAGTAGAAATGGAAGCAGAGAGAAAGGTCCCTCGGTGGCAGTATGATGTCCCCACCAACCTCCCTGAAAGATTATTGTGCCTTTAGATACAGATGGCAGCAGCAGCAGCAGCAGTTTCTCTGTTTCACCCAGTGGAACAGATTGCCCAGCCCCATGGCTGCATCTGGCCGTGTCCCAGCCATCCCCTGCACTGTCCCAGTGTCTCATGGGTTCCTCAGGCTCCCTAGTATCACATGGACACCTTCTTCCTAAAGATCTCCTTCATCTCCCAATGTTATTGGGAAGACGGTTTTAACATCCAGCCTGTAATTCTACCCTCTGCAGTTGTTCTGTCCTGAGACAATAACTCACTGTTAACCAGTCTGGGAACAAAACTGCCAGAAACAACTGGCCAGCCCATTGCCACAGTGGGATTCATTCTCAGCACACTGCTTCTCTGTAAACATAGTGTATATATAGGCTCAACTCAATACCTACGTTTTACATACACTTGCAAAATGAGTGTCTAAAAAGCACACGGCTCCTGAAGGAGAACTGACAAAGCTAGTTCCTGGGTGGCTCTTGAGTTGGGGTCCCTGCCTGTAACCCAGCAATGGAAAATATCCTGGTAGACACATCTTTAGAGGCTATGTACCATTTGTGAATAGGCTGCCTTCATTCCCAAATGGGGTCACTGAGCATGAGCACAGATCCCACAGAGTCCTGGATGCACAAAAAGGTGAACACAACCATGCTAGCACTGTCCCATTGCCCTAATTCAATTACCTTTCAGCATGGCCCATGGAAACAGGCAGGTGTCTTCCCTTAAATCAGCAGAAGCTCTTCACCAGCCAAATATGAATCACTCTGAAATGGAGGCCAAGCTCCATGTTTCCTGACAACTCAGTCTTAGCTTTAGCAAAGGAAATTGAAGAGGAGAATATACATTGCCTCCTCTTCCCCTGCTTGCTGCGGTCCCAGGAGAGGCTCTGGCACCTGCAGCCATTCCTCTCTGGATTGTCTATGCACTCTGTGCCATCCATGTTTGCTGGCACTTGTTTTGTAGGACATCACATAAACCAAAGGCTGGAAGGGTGTCCCACATTTGACACCCATCTGCACTGTGGGGCTCCTGCTGCTCCATCGTTCTCTTTCGTGCTCAGACTGGAAGTGCCTCTCTCTGGAAAGGCATCGAAGGGAAGGCCTGTTATGGCAGCTGTCCTGTATATCCCTCCTTGGAATCCCACTGCAGTTGGGGTTGAGTAAAAAGGGGGACCTCAGAGGCTGCTCTTTGCCAGCTGAACTTGCAGCTCCAGTCGCTGTGTGAAGGGAGGAAGGCAGGTCTCAAACCCTCACACTTGTGCCGGAGCTATTTCCCAGGAGCATGCACGCCAGTGGGAAGGATCGTAGTCCTTCGTATAGCCTGTTCTGGGGCCACATCCATTCACCACTGCTCTCCAGGCTTCTGCCACGAGAGTGCTTCACCCCATGGAGCCTATTGTCTGTCCCTTTCCCCAGACCACCAATAGCAGCAGAGCTGCAGGTGTTCCCCTGATAGCCTCTCTGCAGTGGGTTTGAGGTGCGTCCCTACCAGCTACCTGGCGTGGGGGAGGCCCTCATCAACAGCCCTGGCACGATCTGCCTGACAGCCCAGTGGTCCCTCTGCACGAGGTGGCGATGGAATGCTGCCCGCAGGAAGAGTGTGTCCCTGCGGCGGGCAGGGATGTAGCTGGGAAACTCACCCTGAGGTGGAGCACCCTCGTCCCACAAAAGAATCACGAAAAGTTTGTGCCTCCTGAATTCAGCATTTTCTGAACCGGGACTGCTGCGGGGAGTCCAGGAGACGCGAGTCAGCCCCACACCCCTGAGCAGGGCAAGAGGGGGAACCTCTCCGGGTCACAGTCCCCCTCCCGGGGCCCTCTGTCCCGCGCGTCGGGCGCTGTGCGGAGCCCGGGGCGGAGCTCCGCGCTTCCACGCGTGTCTGCGGAAAGTGCCGGGACCGCGACGGGGGGCGGCCTGGGGCGCGGCGGGGGGCTGTGCCATGCCGTGCCGTGACAGGGGGGCCGTGGCTGAGCGCCGCCCCGCCGGCTCTGCCGGGGGAGTGGTTTCCCCGCGCCGGCAGCGGCGGGGCCGGTCCGCGGGCTGGGAGGTGCCGCGCCGGCGGTGCAAGCGCCCGGCCCGGGAGGATGCGGACGCGCTGACGGAGCTACCGGCTCCCCTCTGCCGCCGTGCATGGGAGGCGGCCGGCTGCCGCCTCGCCTCGCCTCGCCTGCCCCGCCGGTGAGCCTGGCCGGGGGGCGGGGGAGGTTCGCCGAGCTCGGAGGAGGAGCGGGTGTCGGGGCGCGACGGGCAAGGGGCGGCTGCCGCGGGCTGGCAACCCCGGGGAAGAGCCGCCACCTGTAAGTCGTCCGTCAGGGAGCTGTCCTCCGCCGCCGCGGGACAGCGCGTCGGTGGCGGAGCCGGCAGCTGGAACCGGGAGGGGGTCGGGTGTGGGGCAGGCGAGATCGCGGGAGCCGTCCGAGTGCCGTCCGGGAAAAGAGGCTCCGTTCCGGGGAGCCGCGGGGGAAGGAAAGGCGGGACGCGCTCCTCCGCCTTGGGTCCGTTCTCCAGACGTTTTTTTTTTCTGTGTGTGTTTTTCCGTTTGTTTGTTTTTAACTGAGCGAAGGCTGTTGAGGAGAATTCACTGCAAACCAGGTTCTCCGGGAAAAAAAAGAACCACCCAAAGTGTTGGGCAGCAGAAAGAGCTGCCTGTAGGCATCCTGATCAATGAGCGTAGCACTGAGGGAAACGTTTTGTGGTCTGCGATCGCCTCGGCCGGTCCTTTATTGCATTCGTTCTTTTCCAAGGCAACTTCCGAGGCGAGGAAGCCTGTAACGAAGCACAAGTTTAGGACTTTGCTTGCAGCCTAACTGAACTGGGTAAACGAACACTGAAATCCTGCTTTTTTTCTTTTCCCATCAGGTGGTAAATGTCACACATATGATTAGCTGTAGCCAAAGAAAGAACCTACTTTGCTCTCTAAATGAGGACTATGTTTCGTTCTGAGCAAGGAGTGCGAGTGTTTCGCTGCTGCCAAATGAACATACCGCAAAAATTTTCTTTTCATGTGAGACAGAGCTGTGTTTGTACATCTCTGACTATGGCTACAATTGCGGAAGCGAAATAGGTTAGCCTGGATGTGGTGTTAACCCCTCAAGGTGCCCAGAATAAATGGCTTTCAGAGAGAAATTTGCTTCCACTAATATTTTCCCGACTGAGATCTTTAGTGCAGTTGTGTAGTCAGTACAGGAAAGGAAGCCCACCAGGATACAGGCTTACATCTTGCTGAAGGACCCAGAAGTTGGTGTTCACACCTGTCCTGTAGCCTGGCTCTCTGCACAATGCCTCCTTACGAGCCGTCTGGAAATGAGGGTGAAGCAGGGAAATCTGCCTGCACACAACCAGGCTCAAGCCAGTGTTTTCTGCCTCTCAGATTTAATGAGCAACAAATTTTGTGCCCAGCTCAGAATTTTGGTAATTAATATTCCATTTGAAAAAAACATGTCTTCAGAGTCAACATTATGATTACAGAAAGAGAACAAGCAAACAGGGAATGAAATTGAACTGGTTTCCTTGCTTTCCCAATCTAGCCTGACAATTTGTTGATCAAGTGGAATTTCCTCTAGTATCTCTGGTACATTACTTTAGAAGAAGAAATGAATGCACAGAACAGTCACTACTTTCCCTCCCATCTCACAATGATCTCTTTGTATTAAGCAGCAGGCTTTTGCATAGATCAGGTATCAACCACACAGGCTGAAATTGCTCCTACTCTCTTATTTCTAAGATTATGCCCCTGTGTTTGAGCCTATTTAATCATATGTGTTTATTTTGGAGTGACTGGTCAGAGAAGCCTTGATCCAAGGAGGCTCCTATGTCATGTAAGACAGGTGGAGCCCTGCTGGGACGTAGAGGTGACCAGCGTCTGCCCCAGCAACAGCCCTTTGCTCCTCAGATGTGTGTGTTCTCTGAAAAAGTCTGTAATTAATAATTCCTGTGTTTTCCATCTTCAAAGGAAGGCTGCATTTCAAACCCCGGGAATACTGCAAACCAACAGCAGCCAGGTAGAAGGAAAAAGACTGGCTGATAGCAACAGGTCCTTAAAGCCTTACCTTAGCCCTTTCTTGCGGGATTTGTACCTGTCTGATCGCGGGTCATTAGGGGCTGGAGTCACCTCTCCTTTACAGTTTGGAGAGAGTGTGACTAGTACTGTCCTCTGCAGAACAGATACCAGTGGTGAGAGAAGCTGCAGTCCAACACGACAAGCCCCTGTTCTCATCAGGGTGATCAGGGTGCATTGACTGATCCCACAGCATTTTACCCCATTGTCCTCATAAGACTAGGAGAAACTAGTCCAATTCCATCTCCTCTGTGGAGACCACTGTCACTTCACTGAACCTGAATTTCAGCTGATTTCTGTCTCTGACACGCACGCACATAAACTGGCCCTGTGCAAATATTTAGGAGACCTCTAGATCCGGAAGGTGCATGTTAATTGGTTGGCAGGAATACTCAGATCCTTATTAATGCATATCTGCTTTCAGTGTTAATGACTCATTCCAAAGAAAACATACTGTGTTTAAAAACATAATTTCTTTATTTTTAGCTGTGTGTTGTCCTCACCCTCCATTGTGCCCATTCCTACTGCGATAGCACACAGTGTTCTCATATCCTCCATCTCAAGCTAGGGCAACTTCCCATACTTGGAAATTCAATTAAGGTGATGGAGTTTTAATTCCTGGAGAAAACTAGCTGCATCTCTGGTGTTAGGTTATGATGTGGTGACACCTGTGGTTGTGCTGTTAATTACCAAGAGGGAACATTAAAAGTCTTTCCATTGTCTTTGTTCTCTTAAGGGTGTCCAATGGGATTTTGTTTGCTTTTTTAAATACAATACTTGTACTAGGTTGGCTTTACTAAAATCTCTGCTGAATGCTCCATACTGCATCATGGTACAGCACTGTGTTCTAATTTCTCCAAAGCTACAGGAAAATAACTAGTTTATATTTTTAAGTAAATACTGTTCTATCTCCTGGGCTTAACCTCTTATCCTAGTCTGTTACCTAAAAGCGAACCGAGTGACACGCTATCCAGAGTAGTCTTTCACCATGACAGAAAGACATCAGTCATTTTGCCATCCATTTCCCGTGGGCATTTTGATGTAAGAATCACCTACTCTGCATTGATGCTCCAAGAGCAGATTTTTTTTCCTCCCGCTTATCTTCTGCTCATGGGACTGTGACCTGAATTCAGGCCCATCCACATATACCTAGGGAGCACTGTATAGAAACACAGGAAGCCAGTTTTGATCTGTCACCATTTCCCATGGGTGCTGTAAGGTGAGGGACAATCATGGCATAAAATACAAGGTATGCAAGAATCGTCTTCCAGTAAAGATCCCAGAAACAACCATTTCTTTCTAAGACCCTTTAGTAACACTTAGTCTGAATTAGTGGGACTGATGTACTTATTTGTAAGCTGGTGGCTTCATAAGGTTGTTTGGATAAATCAAAACCAATGCAAGATTTGCTATTTGAGCAGAGCCCAGAAACACTCTTCTCAGCACATGTATTTCTGATCCCAAAACCAAGTTCTTAGATGAAAGGGTATTTGCACATTGAGTACCAGAAGAAATACATCTAAAAACATTTAGCAGCTTGTTGAGGTTTCTCTCTTATTTTGCTGGGGCTGTTTTCTTAATGAGGTCCTCTTATATCAATTAGCTACTGAGTCTGATGTAAAAAAAAGAATTAAAATCAAACTTTCTCTTGGCACACAGTTGTGTGAGGACTCTGTGGAGATTTCCATGATAGCAAGGTCTACTAGCATTCGGAAGAGCTGGCTTAGTCATTCTTCCCATCTGCTCTGATTCTTCCCCTCTCCATGGCTCTGCACATGCTTTCTGGCTGTATGCTCCTTATCCCTATCTTTGAGCATCCTGGCTGGCTGCCCCACTCTCCTCCCTTGCCATACTTATCCCTTGTGGCATCTTCTGCACGGAAGTTCAGGTGGTTTAGTGCTGAGATCAAAGAGCTGAAGTAAATGAGCTTCTGTAAAGAAGACAGGAAAAAGAGAAAACAAAAACCCACCAAGGAGATGTCCGTAGCAAGCAGTGTTGCAAACATCATTTGCAAAAAAACTTGAAATAAATCACCCCCAAATCATGAGACTTTTTTTTTTTTTTTACATTGTGGTAGTTAAATATGGAGACATTTTCATTCTTTTTGCTTCTTCTTTGACCATTTATGAGCCAAGTTTCTAGCTCCTTGCTTTTGCAAACAGAGCCACTGAGAAGTTGAACTGGAAGTTGAGGTTTGTGTGTAGTCGTGGCTCCAGAAGCTGGGGATATATGAACAGTGGCTCCCTGGTGTCTCACTGTGCCACAGCAGGCATCAAGGAGGTTGAGTTAAAGTGATCCACCAGAACCATGCCCTTTGTGAGCCTGTGTTTTCCTAGTGTTGGTAGTCCACAGATGAGTGTTTGAGAAATTCCCTGGGTGATATTTACCCCAGTAGCTTCTTTGGAGCAGGAACAGTAAAAACTGCAGCTTGCTGCGAAGTTCGCGGTGAGAGGCAGCACAGCCTGGAAATAGCAGCCTCCTACCCCTTTTCGCTCTCCCAAACTACGTGCTGTGTCTCATGCTGAAACGCTTGCTCCTCCACATTGAGAGTCATTTAATCTCGCTGCTTCCTGAGAGAGATCGACGTCTTCTGCAAAGCGCATGCTGCTGAGGAGAGGAAGGCAGCTTTGGCCTGCAGAGAGCAAAATTCAAGTACTGTGTGGGTGGTCAAAGACAAGAGCTTCTGAAATGAGGGAACAGAACAGATCTCTAATCTCCAGACTCTGACACATATCACACTTTTCTCAGTTGCTTAGGAAAGAGATTTGCATCCAAAAAAAGAAGTGGGAGGTTTAAATAGGAGTTCATACACAAGCACATTTATCTTCTGTGGGTCCGTGCAGTAATTTACATTTCTTTAGTCCTGTGGAACCCACAGCACCTCATAAAGTGCATTCATTACAAATGTGCAACCAGGGGAAACAAAGAAGCTGTCCAAGTTCCTATCTGCAGTGTCCCAAAGCTGAGCCCATTAGGCAGTCACAGAAATTGGAGGCTGCGGAGTGTCTTTGAGGTAAGCACTTACGTTGCATCGTGCTAACATGCTGAAGCTAGTGTCCTACACTTAGCAAAGCTTCTAGACAAGATCCTACCTCTGTATGGTCCCTCACATGTGTTGTCTGAAACACTAGAAGGCCTAAGCCAAAGCTCCATCCTCCTAGGACACTAACATAAGATTGAGACATAGATGAGTTGATCTACAGAAGCACCTTGCTGTGCAGAATGCCAGCGTTTCCTTGCAGGGACGTGCACCTTCTGGTGTCATGTAAGCAGCCCCTTCATGGCTTCATCCACTGCAACAACCTCTTGTCCTAGATCTCCCACTCATTCATCCACCCTTGCCTAGCTGACAGCGTGATCTTCTGTAGCAGTGGCCCAAATAAGGCACCCTTTGTTCTTCTGGGTGGAAAAAACAGCTTGGACCTGTTTGTTTTTTTGGGAATTGCTGAGCCGGGTATACCATGGCCCATCAAATTTTTCCGCTTTGCAAAAGTCAAGCAGTAGACCACTGCTTCTCCTGCCTAACATCATTCTTATGCATTCACTGTCCCAGTTTTCCTTGTAATCAATAGCAGGAGTTTCTTTTTCTAGCACACACAAAATCTAGACTCCTTGAATGAAGAACAGTTTGCATATATTGAGAGGCTTTAGTGGGTGAAGCCTGGCGGGGACCAGTCACCCAAGGCTGAAATCCTGACTTGTTTGAGGCACTATCTGAAACCAGTGGGAACTGCATGTGCTCTGTGATTGCATGTGCAGGCTCCCAAGGCTTGGCCTGTACAGTCCTCCTGCATGTGAGGCTGAGCCCACAGAGTGATGTATGGGACATCTGTCCAGCACAATTTAAGTAGGGGGAGTAAAACCCCTGAAATTGTCCCACTGAAACAACAAAGGGAGGGATCCCATCTCTGCAGTGCCACAAAAATGATAAACTTGCACATGGAACAGTGGTTCAAGGCCAGTTTCTGCTGCCTATCTAAACTTAGTTGTTAGAAGGTGCACAATCAATGTGGTGCTGTAAGACTCAATGTTTCCATGAATGTTTAGTAGCAGAACGATTAACGCAGGAAGCTTAGGAGGAGAGGAAGCTGTGCTGCAGCCCCTGCTAATCTAGCAGCAGACCTGGCACCCTGAAGTTGGCTCTCCTTCTGACACCCAGTTATTTCCAGCACTGGGGCAGCTGGGAGAGGAGGGGTGATGCTTTTGGAGTAGGAGGCATCTCTAAATAAAAGTGACCTGATGTTGGGAGTGCTGCTGCCTCCCGGGGAACTGTTCAGGGCTTGGTGCCACTGAAATGTGGTGCTTCAAGAGGCTGATCTGTGGGCTGCTAGGTTTGCAACCTGTAGGCAGCTCCTATTTCTGTTTTGCCCAATGAAGCGTGCTCACCTTAAAAACATCTACTTTGCAATTCACAGTGGATTTAATCCAAGCAAAGACCTCCATTACTGTGCATGGTGGAGTCCTCTCCAGGCACAATGCAAGAGAGACAGCCAGACTAGGCTTCCCACACACTCCAGCTGGCTGGAACCACTATAGAACATCCTTCTTCTGCTTCCTAGTACTGGTTGTCCACTCACGGGTGATAAGATTACCACTTAAGACAGACCATGTTCTTGTGATGTACAAACTCCAAACACGCAATGTGTCGCAGATGCTTTCCAAAGTCAGAAGTCTTAAGAGCACCTTTCAGTGCTGGGGTTTTGGCCTTTGTGAAGCAAAAGCACATCTTTGTGTGGAGTAGGAGGCTGAGGCCTCTTGATCTGGGAAAAGAGGCCGCTACTGAAGTATTGTTTGGTCTCATGGTCTCACTAGTGGAACCACTTCTCTTATCATTCTGCTGGTTGTATCTCTGCACACTTTTCTTGGTGCTATGGCTCCTAACGAGGCAGGAGACACCCAGCTCATTGGAGTAGTCCTTAAATTAACTGTCCTTTCCTGGGAGGTGTATCCAGGCTCTACAGGAAGAGGAGGGGTTGATCAAGCAGTCTCACTGGTCTCTGGTACTTGAGACTTCTTGTTCATTCTTCATAGCAGCACAGCTATGTTGGTAATCCTGGAGCCAGAGAAGAATCACAGAATCATAGAATCATTTAAGTTGTAAAAGACCTTGAAGACGACATAGAGTTGTTGTGGTTTTTAAAGAGCTGACAGAATGAAGCTCTCAAATTAATTGGGGAGAAAACAGAATTATATTTGGAAAGAGAGATACAGAAAGAAATTACGAAGCAGATACAAAATCCATAGTGAACCCTTGAATTTTTCCTCATCCCAAAACTAAATCTATAATCCCCAGTCCTCCAATCCTCCCCTAGAGCCTCTGCTATCCATAGGTCTAAACACAAGTTTCTGGAAGCCTCCAGAGCAGGCCTACTCCTTACATATTTGTCCCAATAAAGTAGCTCTTGCCTGACACAGGGCTGGAGGGAGAGGAAAGGAGAGCAAGCTGGCCTTGGCGTGAGTTTATAAAGAGAGAGCAAAATGATGGGGTTGAAGAACAGTTTTATAGTCCCCAGAGGATTTTTTTAACCCTATAGTTGTCAACCTAGAACAAGAGTCCAATCATTAACCCTACCTAAGCCCACCATTAAGCCTTATACACATTTGCACAGCTTTCAAACACATCCAGAGATGACAACCACCTCCCTGAATAACCTGTACCAATGCCAGACAACCTTTTCAGTGGAAAAAAAATTGCCCTAATACCCAACCTAATGTCTTCCTCTGGTGCAGCTTGAGGCCGTTCCATCTTGTCCTGTCACTGGTTACTTGGGAGAAGAGACCAACACTCACCTCACAGCTAGTTGTAGAGAACAAAGCCTCTCTGCTAAGAAGCTGGTTATAAACCTGAGCAAAGGAGGGCAAGTCATTTTGGGTGCAGCAGTGGGGTATGTTGGGTTGGGCTAATCACCAAGGTGGGTAAAAGTACAAAATGACAAGAAGAGATAAGCAGAGAAAGCTTTACTGGAGTTAATTCCCAGACTGTTTCCACTGCAGTAAAGGCTTGTTGCACGGTTTCAGTAGCTGTGCCTTGTTTTCAAAAGGTTAAGCAGTATCATAGAAAGAAGGATATTAGTTTATGCTTCCTCTAGTGTCATCTTAAGAAGTTAATCACATCTATTAGGCAGATCAAGTGAGTATTTCCTCTTCAGATAATAAATACCTTCTGGTAGTTTTGTACACTGGAAACACTGAATTCTTGAGCAATTTTGACTGGGAAGAAATTGTTCTGGCTTTAAATATGGCTGGGGGGCTGGGAGAAAGGACTCCTCCCACGCTGCAGTCCTGTAGTGATTTGGTTCTTTTACAGCTTTCAAGGAGCTAAGCTCCAAGGGCTGACATCCCCTTTCAAACATTGTGTGCACCATAGAACAGAGTTGCCCAAAACGCTGGAAAGGAGATTGGGTCAGTTCATCCCAGAAGGCCTTCACTGAGACTGGAGAAGGGTTTCATTCATTCACTACTGCATGGATCCTTTTGTACCGCTAACCAAGCATTTGAAGATACATCTACGTAGCAAATGGCTTGGATTCCAACCAATGATCGTGTGGCTGCCCAGGGAGGTGGTGGAGTGGCCGTCCCTGAAGGTGATCAAGAAGAGACTGAATGAGGCACTTAGTGCCATGGTCTAGTTGATTGGACAGGGCTGGGCAATAGGTTGGACTGGATGATCTTGGAGGTCTCTTCCAACCTGGTCGATTCTATGATTCTATGATTATGTCTTACATCATTTTTTCTCTCATTGATAGGTGACAGCAAAATAACTGCTCTTATTACAGCTGGTTGTTTCTAAAGGAGAAGTTGAAGATAGACAAGCCTTTCAGTATCTGAAGGGGGCCTACAAAAAGGCTGGGGAGGGGCTTTTTAGGATATCAGGTAGTTACAGGACTAGGGGGAGTGAAGCAAAGCTGGAAATGGGTAGATTCAGACTGGAGGTGAGGAGGAGGTCATTCAGCATGAGAGTGGTGAGAGCCAGGAATGGGTTGCCCAGGGAGGTGGTTGAGGCCCCTTGGCTGGAGGTGTTTAAGGCCAGGCTGGATGAGGCTGTGGCCAGCCTGATCTAGGGTAGGGTATCCCTGCCTGTGGCAGGGGGTCTGGAACTAGATGATCCTTGTGGTCCCTTCCACCCCTGACTGGTTCTATGATTCTATGATGAATTTTCCTAGGTTTAATAGCAGTAGTTTTTTAATGAGTGGTGAGATAAAAATCCTCTTCCCAAAGTATCAGATAATATGGTATCAGACCCTTCCTGGTTTCCATACAGAAGAAGAACACTGAATGTAGTCATGAGTTTTTAAGGGTCAAAACATCAGCCTCTCTGAAGTTGGTTTGACCATTAGTTAGGAAGGAATATTTCCAGCCAAGAATTAAGCCTTCTGAATTGAATCCTGGAGGTGGAGATGTGATTTCCTGCTTCCCTGACTTGCAATAAACATGTTCTGTGGCATGAGAAGAAACTCAAGAACGCAATGCAGTTTTACCTCTGTCACTGTTTTTGAATAAAATCAGTGTGCACTTAATCCAGTGTTATAAATCTTACTAGGAAGGCTTCCAGAGCAGGTAGATTTGTTGAATCACTTGGGCTGGAACCCAAACCATTGGAGGATATAAAATATATACACTAGTGCCATTCACTTCAGTTAAAACACTTTTTTTTTCCCCCCATCCAAGGAAATAGCTGTGGCTGGCATGAATATATATTTGGCAAGCTGTAGGGCTAAACAAATCTCTCAGAAACTCATATTTGGCCAAGATACTGACTGTATTTCAGCACTGTAACTCAAGCTCTTCAGCTAAGACTTTCTGACACAAGTCATCAGAAATCAGTGATTCACACTTTGAAATGGTGGGATACTCATCTCTGCTCATCAGGCTCCCTGTCCTGATACCAGTCAAACTATTACCTTCAGTTTAGAGGAGACCTTTGCAAATATCACAACTCCACTAGATGATCTTTGAGACCCCTTCCAACCCCTAACATTCTGTGATCCTGTGATTCTTTCAGCGTATTTTGTCTGTGTGTTTTGACCAGTAGCTTCGTGAGCAGGAATCTTTTCCTTTGATGCTTTGATCCCCGTGTCACCAAACATGCAGTTTCTGCCAAATAAGGGTATACACTTTTGGTTTTGATTTTTCAGCTATCATCAACATTCCTTTATGGGAGAATTTCAGCATGATTTTATGCAGTTCACACTGAGTGAGATTTAGGTGTTTCAGCTAAGAGCTTTGGGTGGTTTTGAAACATTAATTGCCTCAGTAATTCACAAGGTATTCTACAAGCTGCCTCTCTAGTGAGATAATTCCCATCTGGCATGGAAAGTGTTTCTGACCTTCATAGTAGTACATTTATGCAGCACGTTTTCAGTGGTGTTCTCACACTGGTCATTACCAGCACTGCCACTGGAGTTGCATGCTCTGACTCTGTTGTAATGTCTTTTTCAGCCACTTTTTGGATTTGACAGAGACTTGATCTTGCACGACACTTCATCAACGACGTGAACGCCTGCAGCAAGGGCAGATTTTGGGAGTGACATCCGTTGATGTGACTGAAGGTAATGCACTCTCTCTTGCCATCTCCCTGTACGTGTCATTTATCCCACAGAGCCTCATGCAGAGACCCAGGCATCCCCTTTTCCTCCCCATCCTGGCTGGGGAGGTGAGAGCAGGATCAGACCTCAGTGTGGTGCTAACCTTTGCTTCAGGTTAACGACTCTTCCTAGCCATGGCTCAGCCTATCCCACAAAATGTAGCTTTACTGCTCTTCTTAAGGGAATCTTTGCTTGTGTTGCACAACTTGTCTGCTTTCCTTAGCCACATAATTGCTCCCCAGTTTTGAATCCTGAATCAAATACTGTTTTGCCACCAGGAATTTCAGTTTTGCACTCTGTTCAAAACCTAAAAGAAAAATGTATGCAATGTTTCTGAGCACTTTCTCATGGTAGGTGGTTTAGCCCTGGTCAACCTATATATTGCTCTGTATGTTACTGACCTGCTTAGTGCCATCACAAAGATCAGAAAGTGAGCTGTGCATTTGCTCCGTGCCCCTGGAAAAAATGTGTGGTCCTGAAACTGTAGTAATTGCATCTAAGATAATCTCCTCTAAATGTAGTTCTTTCACAGAAAAGCAAGAGCAGATTTTGCTTTCTTTTTTTTTTTTTCCTAATTGGTATATTTGCACACAATTAAACCTAAGGGAAGTAAATGCATCTCTTAATTCACTGCCATGAGAATTTTAAGGTTCAGAATAGGTGACTCATCCACCAGAACGGAATTTATTCTTTGTTTGTAAGTGCTATTTATCATCTTGTTTTGCATCACTATGGCTACTGTATGTCATTAGTGATAACAGCATCTACCATACATAAAATGAATGTAAGACTGAATTTAAAAGAGATACAGTTCTTACAATAAGCTGCTTGTGTCACCCACTTTTCTGTTGTGTGTTAGTATGCCTCGCATGAGGCACTAAAAGTGGCTCAATATATTTCCATCAGAACCGGCTGAAAATGTAAAACATTCTCCTGCACATAGAACAAGAGCAGAATAGTAGCTTTTAAAAATGCCCTAAGCACCCTTCCAACCTCTTTTTTTTTTTTTTTTTTTTTTTTTTTTCCTGATTCTGTGGCTTTATAAGGAATTCACTCAAGGCCTACAGGTGATTCTGGAGTTTCAGATGAACTGATCTGCCACAGCATTCTCGATAGTGTCACTTGTGGATATTTTTAGTGTGAAATACCCAGTTAAGGTTGTTAGAAGCATCGCTGCTTTCAGAGCTGGTAGAGATTCTTCTGCTTTCCTTTACTGTTTCTAAGTGGAGACAGAACAATTAATCTTTTCCAGTTAAAGCCTAATTCTTTTGCCAATTGCTTGGCCTCATGTTCTTTCCTGAGACACATCAAGTACAATCTCTTCTGCCATCCTATTCGATCAAAGCCTGAAGTTGCACAGATTTTGTGAAATGGCCTGGGCTTCAGCAGCTTGGGAGCTGATTCACTGAGGCATCTGCTGTAACACTGACAGGACTGTCACCAATTTCTTAGCTAGAATCATTTGTCTTTGTCATTTAGAAATAATCTGTGGGGCGTAATATGGTCTTAGGGAAGGACGGAGCTCATTATTGCTCAGTAACAGAATTTCATGAAGTCTTAACAACATCTTTGAGCTCATATGACACATTTAACAGTGCATGTGTAGTTGTGTCTCTAATGTCCTGTGGAACAAGGGCAGAGAAGTGCTTTAAACACTCAGTATATATTGAAAGGCTGCTAAAATAAACCAGTCAGCTGTGGATGACTGCAGTCTGCCACTGGCTAGCAAAGACCAGCCCCAAGACCTTCACAGAAGTACATGTGTCTTAACAGAATCAACCAGGTTGGAAGAGACCTCCGTGATCATTCAGTCCAGCCTGTCACCCAGCCCTATCCAGTCAACTAGACCATGGCACTCAGTGTCTCATCCAGGCTTTTGTTGAACAGTGAGACATGTCTTCACTGTGGTAGCCAGGTCCAAGACATTATAAATCCTGCCCTCTCCAAAAGCCTCCAAGATTGTTTCTATCCAGATGCACTTTCTCATTTCCCTTTCTCTGCGGTCCAGAGCAGCTGGAAACAGAGTGCTGAACCCCAAAAAGGCTATGAAAATAAAGACATTCATCTTGGATATGGTCAGAGCAGTGGGGTCTGGGCTCTTCCAGGTTTGTGACTGGTTCTAGCTAACAGACAGTGTGAAAACCCCTAGACTAACTCTTTCCAAAGAGCTGGGATGGAAGAAGGGGGTTTTGGTATGGCCCAGCATGGTTGTTCAGAGAGGCAGTACTGGGGGATCAGGGGGTATACAAAAGGATCCCATAGGGACCAACGGAGAGACCAGGACTGGAATGGGGGGGAAAAAAAAGCAAGAACTGCTTGAGCACCACAGATCATCAGTGGGAGGAGACAACTTAGGGAGCA
Source organism: Tricholaema leucomelas (assembly GCA_013400475.1). NCBI lineage: Eukaryota > Metazoa > Chordata > Aves > Piciformes > Lybiidae > Tricholaema lacrymosa > Tricholaema leucomelas. The sequence goes on along the minus strand of WAAF01004059.1, from coordinate 13,650 downwards.
TTGCATTCATTTTGGGCAACAAAAGGTCCAAGGGCACAGCTCTGTCCTTTTAAGTGCTGTCTTGCACAACAAGGACACGCGTACCGGTGAGCCCATGGCCATCTGCCTGGGAAAGTGTCTCAAAGTGTCTCCCATTTCCAGGTGACCACTCCCTCAGTGCCTTCATCCATGGGTGCCCAGTGGTATCATCCACTGGATACTGCAGGAATAAAAGCATATGACCAAAAAAAACCAGAAGTATTTTACTGCTGAAGGGTTTTGTGGTAACTTACTGCAGTGTACTTGGGGAGGGGTTCCGAGGTTCCAACCAAGGGAAGGGAGCTCTAAACATTCTTCCTAGCAAGCAGAATCTGTCCCTCTTCCGCTATGCCATGAATCTGGGAGTGTTTGAGCTGTGTAAACTGGGGGATGCCCAGATCAGAGGTTCAGCCTCTTGCTGATTTTCAGATCCTGGCTCTGCTCACCCATTGTGTATGGGTATGTAGCAGGAAGTGTGCTGTGTTCTTTAATCAGCCTTGCCTGGGTCCAGGGCAGATGCTTTGGGGGTTTTCCCTAAGCTGATGGATGCCTATGGGGCCAGGTCCTGGCCCACAGCTGATCTCCATTGTCTCCAGTACTCTTTTTTGTACTATGATGGATCAGGAGTGAGTGTCTCTGTGACATCACACTGCTCTGTGCTACAGCTAATTAAAGGCACTGCAAAGGGGTTTGTAGTAATTTCAGATATTGTAAATTTTACTTCTGTGGGGTCACTGCTAATGTAAGTCTGAAACAAGTTATCCTTGAGATGTTTTAGTTTGTATTTCTCAGTAGGAACAGCATTTACAAAGAAGGCCTTTGTGCATGAAGCGGGGCAAGAATTAATGGCAGCATTTAGTCATGCTTAAAGGGGTGCTTGCTGTGGCAGGTGGCAGGGCGATGTAATTGATGATGCCTGTAGTCTGTCTGCTGCAGGAGCCTCTGGAACCTAGTAGCTGCTGTACCTGACAAATGAGAGCTAGAGAGAGTGAAGTGCCTGGGGCCAAACCTTACCAGAGCTGATGTATTCCTATCCAAAATGAACATGGCCTCCCCAGTCTGTAAGTCAAACAGAGTGGTTCAGGCTCTGCTGTCACTCAGTAAGTGTTATGTAGTTTTCAGGCATCCTCAAATTTTTCACTAAGCAGGCTGTATCCATATCAAATGTGAGGGAAATCCTAACAGTGTAGGGGGGTGCAGCTACCCAGCCATGGACTGTGCTAAGCAACCTGCAGTGAGGACTGCAGCGGGCTCTAATCCTTCTGCTCCACAGTGCCCAGTGGAACAATGGCCAGCACCGTAGTGCCTCAAGGGACAAACATCACAGGGGGATGCTTAAAACATCACAGGGGGATGCTTAATGGGCACAGAAGCAGCTTTGGTTCCTAAGTTTCTGGTTTAAATGAAATTTAGATGACAAACCTTCCCTGACTCATTTGAAAATCCCACGCAACAGCTCTCCGAACACTCAGGTAAGTAAAGACTACTGAAAATCTGGCCCTTAGACACAGATACGGCTGATGTGTCTGGAATTAATAGTTTAAAAAGAAGTTCCAGTTCATGACTAAATGGAATAGACATCTGGAAAGAGCAAATATTGAAAACGTTGTGAAGAGTCAGAACAGGAATTTAGTTCGAATCTGGCGTTTCCACAAGCAACATATTTTAGTCAACAGATGCAATTTCTGAGCTCATGTATCAGTAACAAACTGGTTGCTGATAACATTGGAGGACTCATACTTACCTGCTGATGATTCTGGAACTCCGTGGGAGTCCTCTGTGCTGTCCTGGGGTGACAGCTGAGGTCAATGTTCTGTTCCATGTTGTGTCAGGCAGCTGTAGCAGTTTCCTTGGAGGGCCAAGGAACCACTTCTTGGTGGGCTGTTTAAAAATGGCAGTCTGTAACGTGATTGTTTTAATGAATATGAAAAGCCAGTGTTCTTTTGGTAAATTAACTGTAGGCCCAAGCTCAGAGATGAGTTTTTCCATTCTGCTTTAATGTTTGCAGCATGACAGAGGTGATGAACACACGGGAACCAGTGATGGAAGAATTCGTACTCAGCCAGAATCCTGAGGAAGAAGGAGGCCCTTCAAGCCAGGTAACTTCATTAAAAATGGAAAGTATCCCAAGTTGCTTCTCAAAAGCAATTTAATGGAACCAGTAACTACCATATGTGTAAATGCTGAACTGCAGAACACAGCTGCTGGAAGAACAAGCCCTGAAATACATGTTTGATCCTACTTAGGTTTTATTTTCAATAGGTAAGAGTTCTGGAAGGAAGGCTTTGTCAGTGCCAGGTCTCTGGGGCATGGTGACAAGTGAGTAATGCTTGGGCCCTGAAGGGATGCAGGCAAAGAGGTTGTTTGTCACCAGAAGTTCAGATCTGAGCAACAATTGTGTGATGAAGGCACCCAGCCAGTACTGTACCACAGCTTTATACAGCCACACTTGTATGGAGCTAACTTCCCTCAGGTTCAGAGAGCTCTGTTTTCAGAAAAGAGGCCATTTAAAACACTTGTGTCATTCACATAAGTGGCTGTGGCATCGTAGCAGCAGCACTGGTCATGGCCATTTGCTGGCAGAGGCGAGAGCATTTTCTGGCCCCGGGTAGTCTCACACACACACTTGTGTGCCCACCTACAGTTCCCATTCCAGCAGGAGGGATCGTGATGTCCTGAGCCCACTTTGTGACAGCCCACATGCCCTGGTCTGTGCTCTGTGGTTGTGCTCATGAGTCTCAGTGTCACTGCCAGGGACAAACCACCTAAATATGTCCTAGTGGACCTGAGTTGCTTCTCAAAACAAAGGGTATTATTCCAAGCAGACTCCAAAAACTACTCCACTGGCATTCCATTGTAGCTTAAGCATTTGAAAGCCAGGGAAGTCAGAACTAAAATTTTGCTAATTCCTTTCATATCAATGTGTGCATAGAACTTTTTTATGCAGTTAAAGAGCATACCATAGGCTTTTCTGTGCCTTATCAGCCACATGGGATAGATGCTGTTCTGAAGTGTGTCTAGAGAAGGTCAACAAAGCTGGTGAGGGGCCTGGAACACAGCCCTGTGAGGAGAGGCTGAGGGAGCTGGGGGTGTTTAGCCTGGAGAAGAGGATGCTCGGGGGGGACCTCATTGCTGTCTACAACTACCTGAAGGGAGGCTGTAGCCAGGTGGGGGTTGGTCTCTTCTCCCAGGCAACCAGTAATAGAACAAGGGGACACAGTCTCAAGTTGTGCCAGGGGAGGTATAGGCTGGATGTTAGGAGGAAGTTCTTGATAGAGAGAGTGATTTTCCATTGGAGTGGGCTGCCCAGGGAGGTGGTGGAGTTGTCATCCCTGGAAGTGTTCAAGAAAAGCCTGGGTGAGGCACTTAGTGCCATGGTCTAGTTGATTGGCTAGGGCTGGTTGATAGGTTGGACTGGATGATCTTGGAGGTTTCTTCCAACCTGGTTAATTCTATGATTCTATGATTTTCAATATTCTCTTTCCTCCTTTTCACTGAGTCTCAGGTTTTGATTATTGTGTTAGTGTGCACTGCCCAAACTCTGTGTCAGCTCTGACTCCGCTATCTATTTGGGGCTGTTCTATGGTCTTCCTGACCATGTAGTCCAGCGATGTCCCACCAGCTCCTTTACTATTCCTCTCTGGGAGAAAACAGTACCATGCACATTTAATAATGGCCACCTTAGGCAAAAAAAAGCAAAACAGAAATGAGAGGCAACACAAAGTCAATGACGCAGTGGGAAAACTAGGTTTCTTCCAGCAACTTCCAAGCACTCTGGCCAGGAGACCGGTCCTTCTCTTCCTGCGTCTCCTGCCCACTCGTCACATACTCCAGCTTCCTCAGAAAAACACAGCCAGCCCCGACAGGCAGCTCTGCTTCCTGCCAGTCCTGACTCATTCCTGCAGGGACATGGTAAATACTGGGCTCCAGTGGAAAAACAATTATGTGATTGGTGTGAGAAAAGACCATATGAGAATGACACAAACAAAAATAGCCAAGCCGTGGCCACATAGGTGCCTTTCCTAAATTTTGTTGATGCATAATAACCAACTCTCAGCACATTTTTAGACCAATGTGTGTCATTTCCTAGGGCTTTAGAAAGCAGATGAAAGAGCAGAAATTCTGCTGTGTTGAATGGCCTGTCGAAGGGGTGGCAGCAGGCCTGGGGACAAGAAGGCTGTTACAGAGCCCTCTGCCACTCAAGAAGGCTGAGAAATAGCCAGGGGAAGAGGTCACTGCGATCTGAATGTGCAGCCTTGTCAGAAAATAAGGCATTTCTCCCACAGTTTCATGGGTATTTTCTGCCAGCTGAGCTGCAAGGCTCAAGGAGTGCATTCTTCTTCAGATCTATGGTAGAGCCTGGCTCCCTGAGCTGCCCTCAGACAGGAATGCCTTGCAGCTCAGCTGGCAGGGGTGTCTGGACCTGTCCTGGACAAGGAGATTTTACCTTGTCTCCTATTTGGAAATAGCAGGATCCTGTTAGCAGCTTCTTAAAAATTCCTCCCATTCAAGACAGCTGTCATGAAAATGTCTTTCCAAATGATTAACACCTCAGGAGGAGACTGTGTAATGGGAAGCTGGGAGGGAACTTTCCTGATAGGCAACTCAAGCAGTATTGCTTGAGCAGGATGAGTTATGCCCATGTGGGTGCAGCTCAGGGAAGTGTTAGAAAGGTTTACCTTCAGTGGTTCACTTGGCCTAGTTGCACTGAAGAGGCTTTCTCACAAAAGAAAGGTCTCCTTAATTAATATACAGTATTTTCCACCTTTGTGTATATTTGCAAAGAGTAAGGAGTCCCTGCAACACTTCCATGGGGGGTGACAGCATAAGAACGAGTATTATTGTCCTTCTCCATCGCCTGAAGTCAGATACAGGCATTGCAGCAATGCTGAAAATGTGCTTGCTGCTTCCCAGACACATGGGAAAAGAGCTACCCTTCTCAAGGTCTTGCCTCCCCGTGCCAGCTCTGATGGCAGGTAGGACAACCAAACTCTGAGCTTTTAGAGAAAGTAGCCACAGGGCTGAAGAAAGGTTTCAAAAGCGACAGAGCAAGCGCTTCCAGTGGATTATGACACCTCCAAGTCTCCGGCAATGTCCTGGGGGATGCGTGCAGCTTTTATGGTGGTTAGGGAATTTCTTCCTGTGCTAACAGGAGGAGCTGGGCTGAGAGGCTCACATAACCAGCAGTGCTTAATCTAGCCAGAGACCCTGATTCAGCGCTGAACGTGTTGCAGATGTGTGAGGACTTTCTCACTAGCACACAGCAAACCTGTGTCAGGCCTGGAGCTAAAGTGGGATCGGTCTTGCTCTCAGTGTCTTAGTTCAGCCCCCTAATCTTCACCTTGAGTTTGTTATTACAATTAAAACCCAAACAAATAAAACCAGAAAACCACCCAAACAAGCACGTGCACTAAGAAAACCACACACAAAACCACAACAAAACTCAGCTAGCACAGAGATTAACAGCCATTAGTGCAGATATATGAAAGTTTGAGAAGCCAGGAGATAAGGTTGCAGGGAAGCAACAGCAAAGTTTGTCTTACATTAACATTCTGAAGGAGCTGGAATTATTTTTTCTCCCAAAAAAACCAACAAGGCAAATAAAAAGAGGGAAAAATCCCCCTACAAATCAAAATGAAATACTGAAAGTGATTTAAATGAACCAGCAATGCTGAAAGCAAGAAAGCACTTTCATTTGTTACAATATCCTTCACTAGTCCACCTTCAAGCTCTGATCACTGCGTAGTGTTTGACCTGCAGCTTCAATATGACACATGAAAACAAATGCTGGTACCATTCTCTGTGTAAGGATGATTTCTAGAGCTATCTGGTTTGCATGACTGCATCATAAAATGCAGTGCTTCACATTACAGAAAATAGCTTTGCAGAATGCCAGCTTCTTGATAAACAAGGCAAAGATGAATATCACATCAGAGTAAAAGGACAGCAGCTGGAAGGGCTGCAGCAGCCCTTTAGCTTAGCATTGCTGCAATGACCTTTATGCCCTAACAAGCCACCAGAATAGAAACATGAGTGTTTGACAACACAATGAATTTTGTCTCCTAATTCTCCTTTCTTGGTGCATACAAGTCAGGGCAATCGTGTGCCCAACACACTGGCAAGCAAAGTCAATTCTCTGCCCAGGAGGGGACAGCCTGTGCAGATGAGAGTGTGCTGAGACCCTACCCCTTCTGTGTCCACAGATGGACAGCAAGGAGCTAATTTCAGATGTTTTTTAAATCTTCCCTGTGCAAAACTTGCACCAATTTGAAGAGGAATTTTAATGGATGTGAGACTGCCTGTCAAACACAGAAAGAATGCCTAGATGGACTATGTAGTCTGCTTGCTCTGAACATACATTCTTGGGAAGGCTTTGACAGACATGTGTCCAAATGTCTCACCAGGCCTTTCCAGACTCACGTGAGAAGTATCCCAAGCTGTCCAAAAGACTGCCATCGATCGTGGTGGAGCCAACTGAGTCTGGAGAGGTGGAGAGCGGTGAGCTGCGCTGGCCTCCTGATGACCTGAAATCAGCAGAGGACAAGGGTCTTCATGGTGACCAAAGAGTCTGTGTCCAGCAGCAGCAGCAGATGGATCTGGAAGGTCTGAATGAGTAATTTCATCCTTGTTCCCTATAAGAAAATAGCTATGCCATGGACTGAAGTTGTGTACCAAAGAGCAATAAGTGCCCAGAAACACCTATACTGGAGAGAAAGTCCTGTGAAACAAGAATTTCCTTATAGGTTTTAAGTTCATGGTGTTTTCAGCCACGTCAGGCTCAGTGCTGGCCACTTGCACGGCCAACAGGCAGTGTACTGCACACCAGCAGTTCACTCTAGTATATGTTTACCTCTCTGTTTCCTAGCCTAGAAGCAAAGTGTTAAACAGCTGCAAAGATGTGTCACAGTATTCTAGAAGTGCTTCAGTGTAGCAGGAGCCCACAAATACATGGATGTGACTAACAGTGTCACTGTGGGGTCAATGTGGCTAAAGATATGAACTTGAAGTGTAGCTTGCAGATTGCACAGGGAATGCTCCAGTGTGGAACTGGTTTATAGTTATTTATTTATTTATTTCTGTGGTGGGGGGAGAGGTGTTGTGTGGTTTGGGGTTTTTTTTTTTGGTCTCAGTGCTCTCCTTTTCTCTTATGGAGTGAGACAATTTCCATTTCAATGCTCCAACATTTGCCACCCAAGCATCCGGATACAGTAGCCAGGATGAGGTGTAGGATGCACCTTCCCATAACTTCAAAGGGGTGATGAGAAATAGTCTCATCTTTAAGTGCCAAATCACCTGCTATTACAGTTGACAGTTCTGGGTGGTGGTGATGACAGGATTTGATCACTTCAGGAGAAATTAGCCAAATCTATGACCTGATCTCCAGGTTACAAATCATGGCCTCTGTGTTGCTTTTGTGTGTTGATGTTAGGACTCATTATGACTTCAGGACTGAGAGATCTGAGCAGACTTCCCTAAGACAACATACAGCCCTCTCACTACAGTGGCTGTCCATAGGGATTGTCACCTCATCTCGCTGATATCTATCCTGAGGTCTCAAGTCCCTTGTAAAGTCAGACTGTGATGCGCTCAGAGTTCTTTACCCCATCTTAACTACTGGTTTGCAAGCAGAGGAAATTGTTCATGCCAAATCCGATCACCCTAACCGATCAAGTGCCTGGTGGATCAGGGAATCAAAATACGAGGAAATAAATACTTACAAGCCGTTTCTTTGCAGATACTTTAGTGCATCCAGCTGAAGAAGTGGAAGGCAGTACAGATACTCTGGAAAGCAGAACTGAAGAGGACGAGTAGGGACTCCACGGCCCCAGAAGTGAACCGTCGTTGTGAATGTTGGAAAGCTAACACACTCTGAAGACATGTCGAAGTAACCTGTATTTAAATCTGCAAGGGTTTTATTTAGTTAGTACCTAGTAAGAAGCGTCTGGGCTTTAGAACTGTTCTTTTCAACATTTTGATTTTCAGGCTGGGATTCCTATCATTTGTTTAATTTTTCCTTGGGAAACAATGGAACGTGTTAGGAAATAGAAGATTATCAAGGAAAAAAAAAATTATCCTCGTTTCAATTAGCACATTTCATTGGTTTTACCTTTTTTTCAAGCAAGGCTGCTTTCAGGTATCAACAGCAGGGCAAAGGGGTTACACTGCTACAGGAAGAATGTCTTAAATCTAGAACCTTTCTTGTTTTTAGCCATTTAAAACTAGCACTGTGATATTAGGGACAATAGCTGTAATATAATGTCACCGTTTGATTTTTTAACTTTTGTATAGAGACACAAGTGTAAGATTTGCCTCCAGGCTGCTGCCCCGGGGGCAGCCCAGAGCAGCTCTCTCCCTTTGACCAACGCGTGCAAATTGAGATGAACCAGCCTTTTCTTAGCCGCCTTTTCAGTGAGGCTCATGCCTTTCAGAAACGCTTTCTTGCTGTACATTGGCGAAGTGGATTGTTAGTGTTTGTGGAGTGAGGCTGTCTGTTGTAGGCTTGGTCAGGTGGATCGTGCTGGTGGTGCACTCTTCGGGCCCAGCTGTGGCGTGGCGTGCGCTCCTCTCCCTGGAAGCCAGTGAGATGGCTCCTACTGCTGCCAGGGTTGGATTTGCCCCATCTTGTTAATAGAAATCATTGTGATAATTATTTTGGTATGTTTTGTGTATAATGTAGATGGAGCGGCCCAGCTGTGCCTCCCTTGACCTGAGCCCGGTTGTGGCCGGCGGTGTGTAATGCGAGCCCAAACCTGCCCTCCGTTTTGCCTGATGCCAGGTCCCCCTCTCAGCCATCTGCAATAGGCTGATGCGGCAGGACGCATGGCTGCTTCCCTCCTGCCCAAGTGGCACTGCTGTCAGGAGCATGTGTGCTGTGGGGCATCAGCCCCTTTGGTTTGGTTTCATGGCCACCTCCTGAAGTCCACAGCTCACGGTGGGACAAGCTGTCTCTGGACACCTCAGGCCTCCAAGGATTTTCCTTGGGGATTTGGGAGCTGTTTTGACAGGAGTGAACCCCTTCCTGCACGGGAACCCCCCAGAGATTCGCTCCCATCATTGCAGGAGAAGCAGCCATCTTGGCTCAAACCATTACCTTTCAGACAATGCTGGCAGAGATAGATAATGCATGTACTCAGAAGGATTTGACTGTGTCAGTAACCAGTGTCCCATAAGTTATGATGTTGGCTTTCTCCATCTCTGCAGGGCTGGATGGGGTCTGTACTTCCAATTAATGTTGCAGCTGGAAGAAACAGCTCGCTGCAGGTAGAAGGAAATCACAGGATTTCTTCCAGTGTTAACTCCTAAGTTGACTTTCAAGTGCATTCTTTTCTCCAGTAATAATTTTCTCTAACAGCAACTTTTAATTGTGTGATGGTGGATAAAATTTACTTGCCAGCTGTATTAATAAATTTATACCTTCTTAGCAACCAAATTTAATATATTTACTTACAAAGATTTCTGTGCAATGAATGTTTAACACAGAGGAAAGAGATTATTTTACTTCAAAGCAACATTAATTTATGTACAAAACTATAGCTCATTGTTTAGGGTGTTTGGGATCTAGGACCCTTTTTATAAGCAGTGTAGTATAGTATAATGTGATACTTAAGTTTAACTGTGCTCTTTCAACTTAGGTAACAATCTGTTTTGCCTTCTTGATGTAGACTTTCTTACCCAAATCTGTCACAGAATTACTTTGTTGGATGAGTGGGATTCTGGTCAGAGCACTGAATTTCACTAGAGTAACTGAAGGTTTCAGGAGCACCCCCTAAATCTGGCTGCTGTCCTCATCACCCCCTTTCACTGGTGACTGTTTTCTGGTAGAGCCAATGAAGCGAGGCCAAGCTCATGCTACATGTTTGGGTAGCACACAAGCAGTGAGAGGAGGTCCCTGACTCATACCCATCTGCAGCTGATTGTGGCAGGAGAAGAGCCATGCTGGTGAGGCAGCTGGGTGGATGCAAGGTGTTCTTTAAGTGCTGCTTTTGCATCGAGAAGTTTTACAAAGCTCTTGGGGGGAAACAAGGACGATGACGACAGATTTTCAGCTATGTGATTTCCTTTCAGTCTGCATCTGCCCAGCTTCGTGAGGAATGACGTTAGACCTGTCACTTAATTTGCTTTTCACTTTGTAAAAGGAAAAACAGTTGTTTGAAACACTTCCCCCAATTTTATGTGCTTTCTATCTGCTTTCAGACATTCCATCCCTTCCTGCTCTGGATGGCCCTTATCCTATTTCCACCTGAGGTCAATGGCACTTCCCTAAATAAGTTTCCCAAAGAAACAACAGGATTCTATGTACACCCTGAAAAAAAAGGCCACACAGCACTACTTCTTTTTGTCCTAGTACAGCCCATCTAGAAAGGCCACTTTTCCTCCTTCCAGCCTGATTACTCCTCTTGCCTTTTCTTTTGGGCTGCTCCCTGGAAACATTTTACTTGAAGCAAATGGATGCTTCAAACGAAAGATTTCTCCTAAAGCTGTGTGGCCTCAGTTTAACAACACACAAAGCCAAACTCCTCCTCCCATTTTTATTTTTCTGAACTTGGGCCAGAGGCCCTAAAATAGGAGAGCAAGATAGAAAGTTGTTTTATACAAACATACCCTATTTATTCGACTTGTAGCTCTATGAACATCCACTTACTTCGTCTGTGTGCAAGTGTTGTCTCTAATTAACTCAATAGTTGTTTTGTATTTTTTTCTGGATTAAAAGCTTTGTAGAAACTAAAGAGAAAAAAAAAAGACATTCAGTCATATTTTTCTAGTCTGGCTTGTAGAATATTTCATGTAGTGCAGAAAGGAAGTTTTATGGAGTAAGACATTGTTGGATTTTGCTCTATTTCGGTTCTTTCTAATTTTGTAAAATGCCACCTGTACATAATACTTGACTAATGTATGTCCTGTAGATGTATTACACCATTTAGCCTATTAAATGCCTATACTGGACCCATTGGAAAAAAAGCTGTGTACCCACAGTGTCTTGGTTTAAAAGTACAGAAGGTTATTTGGGGTGGTGTGCAATTCCTGTCCTACCGCTAATACAGGGGATTGAGCTCCACTATAAGCCTGCCTTTGCCCCTTGGCATGCAGATACTTGCAGTGGTTCACTATTCCACGTGTGTCTTCAGAGATGAATTCAGATTTATATCAATGGCAGTTGCCACCTCCATCTACAACTACCTGAAGGGAGGTTGTAGCCAGGTGGTGGTTAGTCTCTTCTCTCAGACAACCAGCAAGAGAACAATGGGACACAGCCTCAAGTTGTGCCGGGGGAGGTATAGGCTGGATGTTAGGAGGAAGTTCTTGCCAGAGAGAGTGATTTGCCACTGGAATGTGCTGCCCAGGNTATTCTATTCTATTCTATTCTATTCTTTCCTTCAAACCCTTCTTAGATGAGGCAGCTCAACGCTCACTGTTTCTCTCTCGGGATTTTCTTGCTTGCCCTCTTTGGTGTGGCCCTTTCGCTCTGGGTGGGACCTTGCATGCTGTGCTAGCAGGTTGCTAGTTGGCTCATCTCCATTCACCTTTCAGTGCAACACACGTTTTCAGCACTTTCTGGAAAAGCTATTGTGGAGCCCAGCAGGAGCTCATATTACTAGAAACCTACACTCCATGCAAGGAGAGTAGGATAATGTGGCAGAGAAGATGAGAGGCAGTGATAGTCTGTCACTGAACAACCATTTTTTCCCCAAAATGTCAAATTAGCAAAAATAAGAGGATCTGAGAGTGAGAATCCCTCTTTACCAGTTCAAAAGCAGCTCCTGATCACTGAGATGATCAACATGGCAAAAAAAAACATTGTTTGGGGTCAAAGCCAGTTTATTCCAGTTTGATGGAGGACCTGCCACTGCAGGGCTGCACCTTGTGGGAGATTTTCTGTATCCCAGGCTGGAGCCAATGAGCCTGGCTGCAGCATTGCCACACTTGCAAACATGATGCTTAATGTCACTCAGTACTGAAGTTTCCATGCACCAGGGATGGAAACTCTCGTGTCCCAGCATATATTACCATGGAGGTGGGGTGGCAGAGGGACTGACACTGCCTCCTTCTCACCTTCCTAGGAGACATCCCTTCCCTTTCAGGTTTTGCTGTGTGTTGTATGGTGTCCAGCCACATAAGGTTGCAAAGCGTGCTTCTTGACGGCTCAGGGGATGCAATTTCAACTGATGCAAATTTTATGTCTCTGTGAGATCTATGCTAAGTCCTGGCTGTTGTCTTTCCTTGAGTCTGAAGGCATAGAGAGATTATCTGCAGTTATATAGGATGAGCATGGAAACACTGCTGCCCTGCTCCTAACATTTCAACTTAAATCCATTAGCTGCTCAAGTTCATTTAATGTTCTCCCACTGACACAGTATGAGACATTTTCACTTACCTTTAATCAGACACACACTTTTCAGATTTATTTTAGATGTATTCTGCTTGACACTCCTGTCTAAAGGAGCAGATAACACTTTCAGTGGAATTAACCTTTGTTTAAACCAATAGTAAGTGATTGAAGCTGGCTTTTATAGTGTGAAACTGAATCAAATTGACCTTAATTTGTGGTTTACCTCTTCCCCCCCCCGCCTTTTTCCCAAATCCAATATTTGTGTGAATTCTTTTGTGGAGAGAGATGATCTCTGACACCTACAGGGAGCCATGACTCCTGTAACAAACAGCACATCCTTCATATTCACATTATAAAAACTGTTACTCATATGCACTTCTTCCACTACAAATTAGAGCAGGGCATCTTTCTTTCCTTTATCTTGGAAAATACATTGTGGCTTTCATTTCAGAGATATTAACTCTCCAAAGTTTAAATTTGTTCATTTTTTGAAAAGCAGGCTTTTGAAAAAGTTTCTACTTTTCTCTCTTCAAAAGGAAAAGCAAAACAAACAAAGCAAAAAAATGCAAACCCCAACAAACAAACAAAAAAGAAACAAAAAAAGAAACCAAAAACCCCAAATCCAACAACTTAAAACATTAAAATGTTGCATTTTTTCTCTATGAATGCTGATATTTTCCTCCTTTTTCTCCAACATTTTTACCATGCAGACTCCAAAACTATCACGTTTAACTTTCTAACCTTAGCAGACTTCCCTTCTGGAGACCCTCCCCAAGCCCAGCTAGGACAGTGGGCAGAAGCAGAGGAGTAGAGTAGCTGCCTCTAGGGAGGTGAGGACACAGAACAGAAGCTATTCTCATTATGCTCATCTTTCAGACCCCAGCCCTTAGTGTATGTGATGGTTTGGGTGTTATCCATCCCCCCACACTTTAGAAAAATCACCCAGACTAGACTCAACGGGCTCTGGAAATTGAATGAAGCTTATATTTACAGCTGAGCACAATATACAAGCAGATATTTACAGTATATACAGTTATAGACAGAAATATACAAGGTAAAAGGTAATACAGAAACACAACTCCCCTCCCAGAAACCTGAGTCCCCAGGAGGGGCTCCCAACCACCCTTCCACCTTCTCCCACACCTCTACCTTACCCCAGATGTTGCCTTGAGCCCGAGGAAGAATGGAGGTCGGCCAGGGGGGCTAGGAAGCAGGTGAATTAATCAGGTTAGGTCAGAGAGAAAAATGCAGGCCACAGCCCAGACAGAGAGTGACTACTTTATCTATGTTTGGATTCTTGTTCT
>WAAF01004058.1:53115-65636 GCA_013400475.1 Tricholaema leucomelas | reverse complement strand
GGGTAGGGTGTCCCTGGGCATGGCAGGGGGTTGGGACTGGCTGCTCCTTGTGGTCCCTCCCAGCCCTGACTGATTCTGTGATGCTATGAACTGTTTGGGTTGGAAAAGCTCTCCCAGACCATCCAGTCCAACCTGCAACCCAACCCCACATGACCACCAAATCATGGCCACAAATGCCATGGCCACAGGGTTCTTGAACACCTCCAGGCATGAGGACTCCATCACCTCCCTGGGCAGCCTCTGCCAAGCCCTGACCACTCTTGCCCAGGTGTCCCTGGGCATGGCAGGGGGGTTGGCACTGACTGATCCTTGTGGTCCCTTCCAGCCCTGACTGATTCTGTGCTTCTATAAATTGTTCCTGGCTCCTGGGATGGAGTGGAACAAACTGCTGGGTAACATGGAAATGTGCCAGGCTTTCCCTTGGGAATAAGCTGGGAGAAGAGCTGGGAGCCTGAGGAAGCATCTTGGTCAGGACATCACTCAGATTGTCCATGAGCCAGCACTGTGCTCTGGGGGCCAGGAGGGGCAATGCCAGTCTGGGGTGGATTAGAAGGGTTGTGGTTAGGAGGTCAAGAGAGGTTCTCCTGCCCCTCTGCTCTGCTCTGCTGAAGCTGCATCTGGAGTCCTGTGTCCAGTTCTGGGCCCCCCAGTTCAAAAGGGACATAGAACTGCTGGAGAGAGTCCAGCACAGAGCCACAGAGATGCTGAAGGGAATGGAACAGCTCTGTTAGGAGGAGAGCCTGAGGGAGCTGGGGCTGGGAGCTTGGAGAAGAGGAGACTGAGAGGTGACCTCAGCAGTGTTGATGAAGATGTGCAGGTGAGTGGCAGGAGCTGGAGCCAGGCTCTGCTGGGTGATGCCAGTGCCAGCACAAGGGGCAGTGGTGGAAGCTGAGGCAGAGGAGGTTCCATGGAAACATGAGGAGGAATTTTGTCCCTGTGAGGGTGCAGAGCCCTGGCCCAGGCTGCCCAGGGGGGCTGTGGAGTCTCCCTCTCTGGAGATATCCAAACCTGCCTGGATGTGTTCCTGTGTGACCTGCTCCAGGTGCTGCTGCTCTGCAGGAGGATTGGACTGGCTGAGCTTTGGAGCTCCCTTCCAGCCCCAGGAGAGGGGATTCTGTCTCTTGGCTCTGCTCAGACCTCACCTCCAATCCTGCCTCCAGTTCTGCTGTCCTCATCAGGAGGAGGACACAGAGCTACTGTTGGAGTGAGGCCAGAGGAGGCCACAAAGATGAGCCAAGGGCTGGAGCAGCTCTGCTGTGAGGACAGGCTGAGGGAGCTGGGGGGGTGCAGCCTGGAGAAGACTCTGAGGGGACCTTAGAGCTGCTGCCAGTGCCTGAAGGGATCCTGAAGGAAGGCTGCAGAGAGGCTTTTGCTGAGGGTGTCTGGAGACAGGAGAAGGGAGAATGGTTTGGAGCTGAGGGAGAGTAGGGTGAGAGTGGAGCTGAGGAAGAGGTTCTGAGGTATGAGGGTGGTGATTCTCTGGAGTAGGTTGCTCAGGGAGGCTGTGGCTGCCTCCTCCCTGGACGTATTCAAGGCCAGGCTGGATGAGGTCTTGAGCAGCTGGGTTTAGTTGAGAGGTGTCCTTGCCCATGGCAGGGGGAAGATACCTCTGAGGTCCCTTCCAACCTAAGTCATTCCAGGTTTCTGTCCCATCTGCCTGGCTCCCTTCAGCATCTGTTTCAGAAGCTTCTTCTTCATCTCCACTTCCAAGGACACCTAATTTGCTTTTCTTGTGCTGCCTCTGCACTGGAAGCAAAGAGACTTCTCCTCCAGTGTGTCTACACTTGAGAAGGCAACAGCCACCACCTCCCTTCTCCACTCTCCTCACTCTCCAAAATATTGGAGTAATGACATCATGCAGTGGATTTGTCACTTGGCCAAGCTCTGCAGATGGCATTTCCCTGCCTCCATCTCCATCAGCTCCTCCAGAAATGGCAGCAGTGGAGTAATAACCACAACAAAAATACTCAACCCCACAAACACAGCACAGCCCCAACCCTCCTGCCTGCAGCTCCCTCCCCAGTTTCACAGCCTGTTTGCTAGGGAAGCAGACACCAGTGGTGGCCACAGGCCAGACCCAAGCCTGGCCAGCCCTGAGATGATCCTTCCCCGGTGCTGGTGGTGCCCCTCTGTACCATGTAGCTCCATCACAGCTCTCTTGGCATCACTGCATGGCTTTGTGACCTCCCTCTGAGTGGAGAAGTCACCCATCAGGCATGACCTGGCACACCTCACTCTGCCAGGCACCGAGGAAGCATTACAAAGGTGCCCTGCAGAAGCAGAAGAATGATGCCAAGGTGCCAGCAGCACCATCAGCCACACACCCCCCGGCAAGGCAGGCAGAGCCAGCTCCTGCCACGCTTCCCATGGCCACTCAGCAGCCTGTCTCAACAGCCAGGGCTGGAAGAGCTCTGAGAGATCACCAAACCCAACCTGCTGCCCCACAGCAGTCCTCTGCTGGGCTCTTAATCTAACCTGTCCCTCAAGCATGCAGTGAAAGTGGTTTCACTCCATTATGGGCACAAGGGATGACAGGATGAGACTTTCCAGGGCTTCACAGTGTCCTACCTATCACTTCTGTCCATTTATCCTTCACCTACCCACTTGGGTTTGTCCATCCCTTTCTCCCCTGCTGAGTCTTCCCCTGCCTGCAGACTCATAACATGGTTTAGTTTGGAAGGGACCTCAAAGCTCAGCCAGATCACAGGCAGGGACAGTTCCCACTAGAACAGGTCACTCAAGGCCTCATCCAACCTGGACCTGAACATCTTCAGGGAGGTTGTGGAGCACAGAAGCACAGAATGGGCCCCCCATGGTCTTTTGGGGTGCATGAAGACTGTGGCCAGCAGGGCAAGGGACATTCTCCTACCCCTCTACTTTGTCCTAATGAGGCCACTCCTGCTTGTGCAGTAAGAATGTGGGCAGCAGGTCCAGGGAGGTTCTTCTCCTCCTCTGCTCTGCCCTAGTGAGACCATATCTGGAGCACTGGGTCCAGTTCTGGGCTACCCAGTTCAAGAGGGACAGGGAACTGCTGGAGAGAGCCCAGTGGAGGCTACAAGGATGATGAAGGAACTGCAACATCTCTCTGAGGAGCAAAGGCTGAGAGCCCTGGGGCTGAGAGCCTGCAGAAGAGCAGCCTCAGAGGGCAGCTGAGCAATGCTCAGCAAGAGCTAAAGGCTGGGGGCAAAAGGCTGGGGCCAGACTCTGCTCAGTGGTGCCCAGAGACAGGACAAGGAGCAAGGGGCACAAACTGGACCCCAGGAGGTTCCATCTGAATAGGAGAAGAAATTTGTTTGGTGTGAGGCTGCTGGAGGCCTGGAGCAGGCTGCCCAGAGAGGTTGTGGAGTCTCCTCTTCTGGAGAGCTTCCAACCCCCCCTGGGCATTGTGCCCCTGGGCAAGCTGCTGTGGGTGCCCTGCTTTGGCAAGGAGAGGTTGGACTGGAGGATGTCCTATAAGGACAGGTTGAGAGAGTTGGGGCTCTGCAGCCTGGAGAGGAGAAGGCTTCCAGGAGANGCACAGAAGCACCCAATGTGATCAAAGATCACATTGGGTGCTTCTGTGCTCCACAACCTCCCTGGAGGTGTTCAGGACCAGGCTGGATGAGGCCCTTGGAGTGACCTGTTCTAGTGGGAGCTGTCCCTGCCTATGGACTGGCTGAGCTTTGAGGTCCCTTCCACCCTAAACCATTCTATGATCTCCAGAGGTCCTTTCCACATTGAGATTCTGTGATCTCCAGGAAGGGAAAAATCCCTTCCCTGTTATCCTCAGCACAGCTTTACACCAGGCAGGGACTAAACCAATTTGCCTTAGGAAGTAGCTGGGAGGTCCCCAAACGTCATCTGGATCCTGTGACACCAGAGGCTGGATGAAGTGGGAGCAAAATGCTGATCTCTGCACCACAGAGATTAATGCAATTAAATTTAATTAGCTCTTGCAGAAGACTTTTATCTTCAAAGCTCTTTCTAGCCACAGAAGTCTCCTGGTGCCTATGTTGAGATTGATTAATATGCACTGAGCTCTTTGTTCTCCAGGAGGGAAGAGAAGACTCTCAGGGAAGGGCCAGCCAGGGAAGAAGGTAATGACCTGGACTGCCCTCATCTCAAAGCAGGGCACACCAGAGAGCATCCCCAGAGCTCAGCAGAGTCACTGATAGCTCCCTTCTAGTGCTCAGAAAGAAAGAGCAGCACAAGAACATCTCCTGCTGTCTGCAGGCACCTTCCCAGCACCTGGCACAGCAAAGGCTGCAAAGAGCAGCCCCAAAAACTTCTCACCTGGCTGAGAGCCACCTGGGCACCACCCATTGCCCATGCCAGCCTCTTCCTCCTCTCTCCTGACCACTCCACACATTCCCCAAACAATTCTGCTGTCTGCAGACACCCTAATCCCTAACCCTAACCCTAATCCCTAATCCTAATCCCTAATCCTAATCCCTAACCCTAATCCCTAATCCCTAACCCTAATCCCTAACCCTAATCCTAATCCCTAACCCTAATCCTAGCCCCTAATCTCTAAACCTAACACTGATCCTAACCCTAATGCCTGACCCTAACTCTAATCCCTGCCACCAAACCCAAACCTTGTCACCTTGGTGACAGCCACCTGGGCACTACACCATTGTCCAGGCCACAGGATGTGACAGCTCACAGCATGTCACAGGCCAGAGGATGTCACAGGTCACAGCATGTCACAGGCTTGCAGGATGTCAGGGATTGGAAGGACCCAAAGNCTTGGACCCTCTCCAGCAGATCCCTGTCCCTCTGCAACTGGGGAGCCCAAAACTCAACACAGTATTCAAGATGAGGTCTCAGCAGGGCAGAGTTGATTCTGCAGGGGACTTCCTATGCCTCAACTTCCACTCACTGCCCCTTGTCCCGTGCCAGCACAAGGGGGAAATAGGTGGAAACTGAGGCAGAGGAGGTTCCATGTGAGCCTGAGGAGGAATTTTTCCCCTGTGAGGGTGCCAGAGCCCTGGAACAGGCTGCCCAGGGGGGTTGTGGAGTCTCCCTTTGTGGAGACATTCAAGAGCTGCCTGGATGTGTTCCTGTGTGACCTGTTCCAGGTGCTCCTGCTCTTTGCAGTGGAACTGAACCAGATGAGCTTTGGAGCTCCCTTCCAGCCCCTGCCGTTCTGTGACTCTCTGATTCCTGTAGGGAGTGACCCAAAGCTGAACAGGCCTGGTGGTGTCAATCCAAAAGAGCTCAGGCTGCTTTCTCCACCACTTGAACTCACCTCTCTGGGAAGCAGAGAGAGGGTTTGGTTTGTGAAGAGCCAACACTAATGACATTAATATGCAGAGGCAGATGACAGTGACTGCTCCGTGCCCCTCCGCAGCTGGCACCGCCAACGCTCCGCGGCTTGGGCTTTAATTAACGAGCCTTGCACAGAGGCTGTGCAGCTGGACAGCAAGTGCCAGGGCTGGGGAGGCTTTGGGGACAGAAAAAGGACACACATCAGACCCCTGGGACAAAGCAACTTGCCCCTTCCTTGCTCTCAAAGCCCTTGCAGTGAGCCGCGGTGGTGGCACAGGAGCAGCGCTGCCCGGCCCCAGCTCGGCAGCCTGGAGATGCTGTTTGGAGCTGTTCTGCCTGGCACCAAGTGCTGGAGGGCAGGGGGGGAAGGCAAAAATAAACCAAAGAAACCATGGAAACGCTCTCAGTTTGTGCCCACATCCCTAGACTCTTGTCAGATGAAACCTCCAGGCTTGGCAGGGTTGGTCTCTGGCCACCTGCACCTGCCTGTAGCCACTCACAGTCTCACAGTATCCCAGGATCACAGATCACAGATCACAGTTCACAGATTACAGTGTCACAGTGTCACAGTGTCACAGTGTCACAGTCTCACAGTGTCACAGTCTCACAGTCTCACCAAGGTTGGAAGAGACCTCATAGACCACCAAGTCCAACCCTTTACCACAGAGCTCAAGGCCAGACCATGGCACCAAGTGCCACGTCCAACCCTGCCTTGAACAGCTCCAGGGACGGCGACTCCACCACCTCCCTGGGCAGCCCATTCCAGTGTCCAATGACTCTCTCAGTGCAGAACTTTCTCCTCACCTCAAGCCTAAATTTCCCCTGGTGCAGCCTGAGGCTGTGTCCTCTTGTTCTGGTGCTGGCTGCCTGAGAGAAGAGAGCAACCTCCTCCTGGCTACAACCACCCCTCAGGTAGTTGTAGACAGCAATAAGGTCTGCCCTGAGCCTCCTCTTCTCCAGGCTAAACAATCCCAGCTCCCTCAGCCTCTCCTCGTAGGGCTGTGCTCGAGGCCTCTCCCCAGCCTCGTTGCCCTTCTCTGGACACGTTCAAGCATCTCAATGTCCCTCTTAAACTGGGGGGCCCAGAACTGGACACAGTACTCAAGGTGTGGTCTAACCAGTGCAGAGTACAGGGGCAGAATGACCTCCCTGCTCCTGCTGGCCACACCATTCCTGATGCAGGCCAGGATGCCATTGGCTCTCTTGGCCACCTGGGCACACTGCTGGCTCATGTTCAGGTGGGTATCAATCAGCACCCCCAGATCCCTTTCTGTTTGGCTGCTCTCAGCCACTCCGACCCCAGCCTGTAGCTCTGCATGGGGTTGTTGTGGCCAAAGTGCAGCACCCAGCTGCTCACTCTCACCCCCTCCCAGCCCTCTCTGCAATGCTTTGGATGCTGCAGCCCAAAAGCTCTCAGGGTTTTTGTGAGCCACGAGGAGGAACAGCTCTGCCTCGAGTCCTGGTGCTGGTGGCAAGAAGTGATCCTGGATGATTCTCTTAAGGAGCAAGCAACAGGACAAGAGGAAATGGCCTCAAGATGCAGCAGGGGAGGTATAGGTTGGACATGAGGAACAATTTCTTCCCCTAAAGGGTTATGATAGAATCATAAAATGCAGCAGGCCAGAAGGAACCCTCAAAGATTATCCTGTCCAGGACCACAAGCCCTGGCCCAGGTTGCCCAAGGCAGTGGTGGAGTCTCCATCCCTGGAAGGGCTTTGAAGCCCTGGAGATGTGGTGTTGAGGGCTATGGTTTGGTGCTGCCCTGGCAGTGCTGGGCTAAGGCTTGGGCTGGATGTTCTGAAAGGTCTCTTCCAACCAAAGCAGCTTAAGATTCTGTGATGTCCCAGGGCACATCTGCCCCACCAAGAGCTGATCTCCAGGGAGATGCTCCCCCTCTGCTCTCCTGAGACCCCACCTGGAGTCCTCTGTGCATTTCTGCAGACCCCAACACAAGCAGGACATGGAAGTGTTGGAGCCAGTCCAGAGGAGGCCACCAAGATGCTGAGAGGGCTGCAGCAGCTCTGCTCTGAGCACAGGCTGAGAGAGTTGGGGCTGTGCAGCCTGGAGAGGAGAAGGCTTCCAGGAGAGCTTGGAGTGGCTTTGCAGGATCTGAAGGAGGCTCCAGGAGGGCTGGGGAGGGACTACTGAGAAGGTCTGGGAATGGCAGGAGGAGGAGGAATGGGTTTGGAGGGGCAGAGAGGAGACTGAAAGTGGATGTTAGGAAGAAGTTGTTTGCAGTGAGGGTGGTGAGAGAGTGGCACAGGTTGGGGGTGGTGAGACTCTGGCACAGGTTGAGGGTTGTGAGACACTGGCACAGGTTGAGGGTGGTGAGACCCTGGCACAGGTTTCCCAGGGAGGTTGTGGAGCACAGAAGCACCCAATGTGATCAAAGATCACATTGGGTGCTTCTGTGCTCCACAACCTCCCTGAAGATGTTCAGGACCAGGCTGGATGAGTCCTTGAGTGACCTGTTCTAGTGGGAGCTGTCCCTGCCTATGGACTGGCTGAGCTTTGAGGTCCCTTCCAACCTAAACCCATCCTATGATTCTCTGACTCTGCTCAGCTGGCTGAGGCTCAGGGCTGGCTGTGACACTTTGCTCAGCACAGCACAGCACAGATGTCACCATCAGGGCTTGTCCCCTTCTTTTTGAGCCTCAAGGAGGAACCCAAACTTCTTTTTTTTCCCCAGAGGAGTCAGCAGCTGCACAAGAAACCCCCAAGCTGAATGCCACAGCATCAGGGCTTGCATGTGAAGACTTTGGCTCAGAATCAAATCCAATTGGGAAAGGGAAAGAGAGCAGCAGAATTAAGGCTGCTTTAATGAGGAAGAAAAGCAGTGGCATGGAAATTCCATGCCACCCAACCCACCTCAGCCCTGCTTCATGGGGATCAATGCTGCAGCCATGCCCCAGCTGCACCTTGGGCATCACAGAAGTTGGTCCTCAAGCTCCCACCACATCCCACTGGCTTTACCTTTACTCAAACCACAACCCACGACCCACCTGAGGAAGGGTTTCCATCAAAGATGGTGCCCAGGCCGTGGCTGAGGGGAGGGGGACAGGCAGTGAACTGGGCTGGAGGGATCTCAGGGTGGCTGTTTGCTATGACACAGAGCTCTGGACAGGCTGCTCTAGGGTAGAGTGTCCCTGGGCATGGCAGGGGGGGTTGGCACTGGCTGCTCCTTGTGGTCCCTTCCAACCCTGACTGATTCTATGGTTCTATGCTGAACAATTTCTTCCCAACATCCAGCCTCACTCTCCCCACCTCCAGCTTTGCTCCATCCCCCCCAGTCCTGCCACTCCCTGACAGCCTCAAAAGTCCCTCCACAGCTTTTTTGGAGCCCCCTTCAGATCCTGGCAGGCCACAAGAAGGTCCCCTGGGAGCCTCCTCTTCTCCAGCCTGCACAGCCTCAACTCTTTCAGTCTGTGCTCACAGCAGAGCTGCTGCAGCCCTCTCAGCATCCTCCTGGCCCTGCTCTGGACACTCTCCAGCATCTCCACAGCCCTCTTGTCCCAGGGGCTCCAGAGCTGGATGCAATACTCCAGGTGGGGTCTCAGCAGAGCACAGCAGAGGAGGAGAATCCCCTCCCTGGCCCTGCTGGCCACACTGCTCCTGCTGCAGCCCAGGCTCTGCTTGGATTTCTGGGCTGCAAGTGCACACTGCTGGCTCCTGCTGAGCTTCTCCTCCAGCAGCACCCCCAAGTCCCTCTGCTCAGTGCTGCTCTCCAGCCTGGCACTGCCCAGCCTGGAGTTGCCCAGCCTGCTCTGCTGTGGGGAGAGGCTGAGGGAGCTCAGGCTGTGCAGTCTGGAGCAGAGGAGGCTCTGAGGAGACCTATATCAGTGCTTGGCATTGCCCAGACCCAGCTGCAGGACCTTGCCCTTGGTCTTGTTGAACCTCCTGAGCTTGGCTTGTGCCCACCTCTGCAGCCTGCCCAGCTCCCTCTAGATGCATCCCTGCCCTCCAGCCTGGCTGCTGCAGCTTGGTGTGGGCAGCAAACTTGCTGAGGTTGCACTTAGTGCCCCTGTCCATGGCACCCACAAAGATGCTGAACAAAACTGGTCCCAGGACTGATCCCTGAACCTGCCCATGCCAACACATGGCTTTGGCACTGCAACCCAAAGATCTCAGCCCATGTCCATCCCCATCCCTCTGCAGAGTAAGGGCTGAAGTTCACTGCTAAGAGCTGCTTATCCTTGGGCAAGCTTCCTGCAGGAGATCCAAGGCTGTGCAGTCCCAGTGGCAGCAGCTGAGGAGATTTCATTCCAAACACATTTACATTATTATGCAAATATTTGGAAGTCATCAACTCCTTCCCCTACCTACTAAGGGCTGAGTTAAGAGTTGCCATGGGAACAGCAACTATTAACCACTCTAGTTAATACTTTTGATTCTGGTAGTGTCCAGAGAGCTGAATGAAGGTTGAAGAGAGCTGGTAGCAGGTGCTGGAGGAAGGTGGAGGATGAAAAAAGAGTCCCTTGTTGAAAGGCAAAGATTAATGGTTGAGGAGCTGCAAAGTCAAGTACCAGATCTACCTGGGCCATGGAGCCAAATTTGCTTGGAATGAGCCCAGGAGCTTCTCCTACACCATTTAACCAAATCAAGAATCCTGTTTGCATGATTTTGCCTTCAGTCATGGAATTGTTTGGGTTGGAAAAGCCCTCTGAGAGCATCCAGTCCAGCCAGCAACCCAACCCAGCTATGGCCACTGAACCATGACCATAAGTGCCATGGCCACAGGGTTCTTGGACAGCTGCAGGCACAGGACTCCAACACCTTGCTTGGACAGGTTCACTCTGTGCTGGGTCAAGAACTGGCTGGAAGGCAGGGCCCAGAGAGTGGTGGTGAATGGTGCCACAGCCAGTTGGCAGCTGGCACTAGAGGTGGGCCCCAGGGATCAGTGCTGGGCACAGTCCTGTTCAATGTCTTTATTGATGATCTGGAGCAGGGGATTGAGTCCAGCAGCAGTGAGTTTGCAGATGACACCAAGCTAGGAGCAGTGTGGAGATGTTGGAGGGTAGCAGAGCCCTGCAGAGGGACCTGGCCAGGCTGGATGGGTGGGCAGAGGCCAAGGGGATGAGACTGAACAAGGCCAAGTGCAGGGTTCTGCACTTTGGCCACAACAACCCCAAGCAGCACTACAGGCTGGGGACAGAGTGGCTGAGAGCAGCCAGGCAGAGAGGGAGCTGGGGGTGCTGGGAGAGAGGAGCTGAAGAGGAGGCAGCAGTGCCCAGGTGGGCAGCAGAGCCAATGGCATCCTGGGCTGGCTCAGGAGCAGTGTGGGCAGCAGGACAAGGGAGGTTCTTCTGCCCCTGTGCTCAGCACTGCTCAGGCCACACCTTGAGTGCTGTGTCCAGTTCTGGGCTCCTCAATTCAAGAGAGATGTTGAGGTGCTGGAAGGTGTCCAGAGAAGGGCAGCAAGGCTGGGGAGGGGCCTGGAGCACAGCCCTGTGAGGAGAGGCTGAGGGAGCTGGGGGTGTGCAGCCTGCAGAAGAGGAGGCTCAGGGCAGAGCTCATTGCTGTCTGCAGCTACCTGAAGGGAGGCTGTAGCCAGGTGGGGTTGGGCTCTGCTGCCAGGCAACCAGCAACAGAAGAAGGGGACACAGCCTCAAGCTGTGCCAGGGCAGGTCGAGGCTGGATGTTAGGAGGAAGTTGTTGGCAGAGAGAGTGATTGGCATTGGAATGGGCTGCCCTGGGAGGTGGTGGAGTTCCCATCCCTGGAGGTGTTGAAGCCAAGCCTGGCTGGGGCACTTAGTGCCATGGTCTGGGTGATTGGGCAGGGCTGGGTGCTAGGCTGGGCTGGAGGAGCTTGGAGCTCTCTTCCAACCTGCTTGATTCTGTGGTTCTATGATTCTACCTCCTTGGGCAGCCTGTGCCCATCCCTGACCACTCTTGCAGCAGAGAAGTTTTTGCTCCTCTCCAACCTAAGCCTGGCACAATTTCAGGCTATTTTCTCTCCTTCCATCAGCTGATAGTAGAGGAGCAGAGACTCTCAGAGCATTTCATGGGCAGGCAGGGACTCTATCAACCAGCACAAATCAGCCCCACAACATCAGCTGAGGTTTGGGGTCACAAGAATCCTTCCCTAAGCCTCTAATCTTCAGCTGAGCACAAACTGAAGTTAAATATGATTGAGATTAGCAGTGGTGGAGGCAGCCACAGCCTCCTGGGCAGCCTCTGCCAGGCTCTCCACACCCTCACTGCTAAGAATCTCTTCCTCATCTCCACTCTCTCTCTCCTCTCCCAGCTCAAAGCCACTTCCCTCATCCTGCCACTCCCAGCCCTTGGCACAAGTCCCTCCCCAGCTCTCCTTGAGACCCTTCAGGTCCTGGAAGGCTGCTCTGAGGTTTCCCTGGAGCCTTCTCTTCTCCAGGCTCAACAGCCCCAACTCCCCCAGCCTGCTCCAGCAGTTTCATTTCCTTCTTATGCTGTGGGGACCAGAACTGGATGGGATGGGATGAGAGGGGAAGGGATGGGCTGGGAAAGAATGGGATGGGATGGGGTGGAATGGGAAGGGAAGGGATGGGAAGGAAGGGGATGGGATGGAATAGGGTGGAATGAGAAGGGGTGGGATGGGATGGAATGGGAAGGAAAGGAAAGAGATGGGATGGAATGGGAAGACAAGGGATGGGATGGGAAGGAAGGGGATGGGATGGAATAGGGTGGAATGAGAAGGGGTGGGAGGGGATGGAATGGGAAGGAAAGGAAAGAGATGGGATGGAATGGGACGACAAGGGATGGGATGGGAAAAGAAGGGAGGGAATGGATAGAATAGGGTGGAATGAGAAGGGATGGGATGGAATGGGAAGGAAAGCAAAGGGATGGGATGAAATGGGAAGACAAGGGATGGGATGGGAAAAGAAGGGAGGGAATGGATAGAATAGGGTGGAAGGAGAAGGGATGGGATGGGATGGGAGGGAATGGGAAGACAAGGGATGGGATGGGAAAAGAAGGGATGGAATGGATAGAACTGGGTGGAATGAGAATGGATGGGATGGGATGGGATGGGATGGAATGGGAAGACAAGGGATGGGATGGGAAAAGAAGGGATGGAATGGATGGAATAGGGTGGAATGAGAAGGGATGGGACGGGAAGGAAAGGGATGGGATGAGATGGGAAGGGAAGGAAAGGGATGGGATAGGATGGAATGGGAAGGTAAGGGATGGGATGAGAAGGTGTGCTAGTTTGAGCCTAGAAGAACTAGATGATAGGCTGAGAAATGAAAACAATGGTGAGGTCTGCTTCCCTCACAGTCTTGCTGGGATGTGTACAG
>WAAF01004058.1:19464-33044 GCA_013400475.1 Tricholaema leucomelas | reverse complement strand
CAGTGTCAGCACAACTGGGGCAGAACCAGCACAACTGGGACAGAGTCAATACAACTGGGGCAGTGCCAGCACAATTGGGGCAGAACCAGCACAACTGGGAGACAGAACCAGCACAAATGGGGCAGTGCCAGCACAACTGGGGCAGAACCAGCACAACTGGGGGGCAGAGCCAGCACAACTGGGGGACAGAACCAGCACAACTGGGACAGAGTCAATACAACTGGGGCAGTGCCAGCACAACTGGGGCAGAACCAGCACAACTGGGGGACAGAACCAGTACAACTGGGGCAGAACCAGCACAACTGGGGGACAGAACCAGTACAACTGGGGCAGAGCCAGCACAACTGGGGGACAGAGTCAATACAACTGGGACAGAGCCAGCACAACTGGGGCAGTGCCAGCACAACTGGGGCAGTGCCAGCCTTGCTTTCTGTTTCCTGTTCTAGCCTCAACAAATGCCCACCCAGGGATGCAACTGCAGTTTTACATCACCATCATCATCAGTGCTGAGGACACAATAACCTGAACTTTCTCATTCCAGGGCAGATTGGTAGCAGCAGGAGAGGCAAAAGCATAACCACCACGCTTGGAAAGGGGTTGATTGGATCTCCAAAATCCCAGGGAGCAGAAAAGCAGGCAGAGAAGCACAAAATCACAGACTATTGAGCATGAGACCCTGGCATTTCTTCCAGCTATTGGCAGAGCAGTGCTAAAGGAGAGCAGGGGAGGCTGAACCTCAGCACAACCACCCCCAGGGAAGGTCAGGCGGAGAGAGAGCTCCAGCAAGGGCAAAGTGCAGGCACTAAGAACATCCACTTGAGCTCAACTGAGGTCACAGGAATCATTCTGGGATTCTATGAGTCTATTCCTGATGCCTTCTGTGTGAGATGCAATCAGATTTGGCCTATGGAATGGCTACAGGGTGATATAAAACATCAGCTGGAGACTCCACCTGGAGTACTGCATCCAGCTCTGGAGTCTCTGGGACAAGAAGGACCTGGAGGGGCTGGAAGGGGACCAGAGCAGGGCCACAAAGATGAGCAGAGAGCTGGAGCTGATCTGCTGAGAGGAGAGACTGAGGGAGTTGGGGCTGTGCAGGCTGGAGAGGAGAAGGCTCCAAGATGACCTCATTGTGGCCTTGCAGTATCTGAAGGGGGCTACAAGAAAGCTGGGGAGGGACTTTTGAGGCTGTCAGGTAGGAACAGGACTGGGGGGAATGGACCAAAGCTGGAAATGGGGAGAGTCAGCCTGGATGTGAGGAAGAAGTTGTTCAGCAGGATGGTGGTGAGAGGCTGGAATGGGTTGCCCAGGGAGGTGATGGATGAGGATCCCTGGAGGTGTTTCAGGCCAGGCTGGCTGAGGCTGTGTGCAGCCTGCTCTAGTGTGAGGTGTCCCTGGGCATGGCAGGGGGGTTGGAACTGACTGATCCTTGAGGTCCCTTCCAACCCTGACTGGTTCTATGATCCTATATAGTGCCCAGAGCCTCTGCAGACACTCTCTGAGCAGCCTTTGGCCAAAGGATCAGCCTCAGTTAGGTTTTTAATTGGAATTATTGCTGAAGTAGCCAATTTGGTGACAGATTTTACAGCTGCTATTTATAACTGTGCAGGCACAGCTGCAAGCAGCTCCCTCTCATCCTGGAAAGGTGGTGGCACACAGAATCCCATGGCACAGAGCTGCTGCCCTGAGCTTCACAGGGGATTTGAGGGATGACCTCCCAGTGACATGATTGAAGCTCCAGGACCAGACACACAGAGAGAAACCTCAGCTCCTGCCACAGTGCTAGGGTGGGAGGCAATGGCTCTGAGCTGGGAGAGGGGAGATTGAGAGTGGAGACATGGAAGAGATTGTTGTGAGTGAGGGTGGTGAGACACTGGCACAGGTTGCCCAGGGAGGCTGTGGATGCCTCCTGCCTGGAGGTGTTCAAGGCCAGGTTGGATGAGGCTTTGAGCTATCTGCACAATTGGGGGACAGAGCCAGCACAACTGGGGGACAGAGCCAGCACAACTGGGGGACAGAGTCACCACAACTGGGGGACAGAGCCAGCACAACTGGGGGACAGAGTCACCACAACTGGGGGACAGAGCCAGCACAACTGGGGGACAGAGTCACCACAACTGGGGGACAGAGCCAGCACAACTGGGGGACAGAGTCACCACAACTGGGGGACAGAGCCAGCACAACTGGGGGACAGAGTCACCACAACTGGGGGACAGAGCCAGCACAACTGGGGGACAGAGTCACCACAACTGGGGGACAGAGCCAGCACAACTGGGGGACAGAGTCACCACAACTGGGGGACAGAGCCAGCACAACTGGGGGACAGAGTCACCACAACTGGGGGGCAGAGCCAGCACAACTGGGGCAGTGTCAGCACAACTGGGGGACAGAGCCAGCACAACTGGGGGCCAGAGCCACCACAACTGGGGGGCAGAGCCAGCACAACTGGGGCAGTGTCAGCACAACTGGGGGACAGAGCCAGCACAACTGGGGGACAGAGCCACCACAACTGGGGGACAGAGCCAGCACAACTGGGGGACAGAGTCACCACAACTGGGGGGCAGAGCCAGCACAACTGGGGCAGTGTCAGCACAACTGGGGGACAGAGCCAGGACAACTGGGGGACAGAACCAGCACAACTGGGGCAGTGTCAGCACAACTGGGGCAGAACCAGCACAACTGGGGGACAGAGACAGCACAACTGGGGCAGTGTCAGCACAACTGGGGCAGTGTCAGCACAACTGGGGGGCAGAACCAGCACAACTGGGGCAGTGTCAGCACAGCTGGGGCAGTGTCAGCACAACTGGGACAGAGCCAGCACAACTGGGGGGCAGAGCCAGCACAACTGGGGGACAGAGTCAGCACAACTGGGGGGCAGAACCAGCACAACTGGGGCAGTGTCAGCACAGCTGGGGCAGAACCAGCACAGTTGGGGCAGAACCAGTACAACTGGGGCACAGGGAGGGGATTCTGCCTCTGCTCTGCTCAGACCTCACCTGCAGCACTGCCTCCAGGTCTGGGGAACCCAGCACAAGGAGGACCTGAAGTTGCTGAGGGTCCAGAGGAGGCCACGAAGATGCTCAAAAGGTTGGAGAAGGTCCTGTATGGAGACAGAGTTGGAGCAGTGCAGCCTAGAGAAGGCTCCAGGGAGACCTTAGAGCAGCCTTTCACTACCTGAAGTGAGCTGCAGGAGAGCAGGGAAGGGACTTTGGCCAAGGGCTGGGAGTGCCACGAGAGGGACAATGGCTTTGAGCTGGGAGAGGGGAGATGAGGAAGAAACTCTTGAGAGTCAGGGTTGGGAGAGACTGGCACAGGTTGCCCAGGGAGGCTGTGGATGCCTCCTGCCTGGAGGTGTTCAGGACCAGGCTGGATGAGGCTTTAAGCAGCCTGGGCTGGTGGGAGATGTCCCTGCCCATGGCAGAGGGTTGGGACTGGATGAGCTTTAAGGTCCCTTCCAACCCAACCCATGCTGTGATTCCATGATGTGCTGTGGCCCTCCCCCAGCTCAGCAGCCACACAGTGCTCAGGCCAAGACATCAAGGGGCAGCTGAGCACCAGCAGCTCCTCTGGGGCTGCAGCCCAGCCAGGAGTGAGGCAACTCTGCTCCATCCCTGACACAGCCACACAATGCTTTGGGTTGGAAGGGACCTGCAAAGCTCATCCAGTCCAGCCCCTTGCAGCCATCTTGACTTCAAAGCTTGAGTTTGGTTTTCCAGCAGGGATTTCAGCTGGGAATCCCTGCTCTGGCAGGGAGGATCTCCTACATGACCTTTCAAGGTCCCTTCCAACCTCTAACATTCTGTGATTCTCCATTTGCTCTTCAGACCTGGCAGAAAAGGAACTTCAGAGCCCTTTGGGGAGACCTGCAGCTCCCTGCAGAGCAGCAGTGGTGTGGAACAGGACATGCAGCAGCCCCACCAAGAGCTTCTGGGAGGCAAGAGGAGGAGTACAGCACAGGCTGGGCTGCTCTTGGGTCATAGAATGGTTTGTGTTGGAGGGGTCCTTTAAATCTCACCCCAGCAGCCAGCAGGGACATCCCCAACCAGAGCAGGCTGCTCACAGCCACAAACAACCTCCCCTGCACTGCTGCCAGCCATGGGCAGCTCCCAGCTCTCTGGGCAGCCTGGCACAGGCTCTCCCCACCCTCACTCCCAAACATTTCTCCCTTCTCTCCACTCTCAAGCTCCTCTCTCAGCTTCCAACCATCCCCCCTTGGCCTGGCCCAACAGCTCCTGCTCAGAACTCTGTCCCCAGCTCTCTGCTGGGCCCTTGAAGCACTCCAAGGCCACCAGAAGGTCTCCCTGCAGCCTTCTCTCCTCCAGCCTGCCCAAGCCCAACTCTCCCAGCCTGGGCTCACAGCAGAGCCCTTCCAGCCCTGCCAGCACTGCTGTGGCCTCCTCTGGCCCTGCTGCAGCAGGTCCCTGTCTGTGCTGTGCTGAGCACTCCAGAGCTGCCCCAGCACTGCAGAGAGGTCTCAGCAGAGCAGAGCAGAGCAGAGCAGAGCAGAGCAGAGGGGCAGAATCCCCTCCCTGCCCCTGCTGCCCCAGCACTGCAGGGAGGTCTGAGCAGAGCAGAGCAGAGCAGAGCAGAGCAGAGGGGCAGAATCCCCTCCCTGCCCCTGCTGCCCTCACTGCAGGGAGGTCTCAGCAGAGGAGAGCAGAGCAGAGGGGCAGAATCCCCTCCCTGCCCCTGCTGCCCAGGCTGTGTTTGATGCTGGATGAAAGCCCAAATCAGTCCAAAATCAGGACCTTTTCTTCTCATCCCTTTACTCTTTCGTTTTTCTTTCCACCTCAAAAGCTTCCCAGGAGATCCTGACTCATGTGGAACTGCAGGTTAATGATCATGACACTCACTGCTTTGCCCGAGGGTGTCCCCAAACCCCAGGACAGGGAGGCTGTGATTTGTAAAGGCAAGTGTGAAATGCAGCAGGGCAAGAGAATCTCTCCCTCAAAGGAGATCTCTCCCTCAAAGCAAACACAGCTGCAGCAGGGCACAGAGGAGCTGGGCAGCATCTCTGCATCCCTCATCAAACCCAGCACTGAGGTATTTTGGATGGAGACCTCCACAGAGCCTGTTTGTGGCCTGAAGGTTGTTTACTCACCACCAAAGGGTGACCACTGCCTCCTTCTTTGCATTTCAACACTCCAGGGGAGTTCACATCTCAACACTAAAGAGTTGTTGAGTTGTTTTGCTTGGAGAAGCCCTGCAAGCTCATCCAGTCCAACCATCAACTCAACCCCATCATGGCAACCTAAACCATGGCCCCAAAGGCCATGGGCACAGGGTTAGAATCATAGAAGAGAATCGAATCAGGCAGGGTTGGTTTGGTGGTTGGACTGGATGGTCTTTGAGGGCTTCTCCAAGGGACCACAAGGATCATCCAGTCCAACCAGCAACCCAACCCCAGCATGGCCACCAAAACATGGCCCCAAGGGCCATGGGCACAGGGTGAGAATCATAGAAGATAAATGAATCAGGCAAGGTTGGGTTGGTGGTTGGACTGGATGATCTTTGAGGGCTTCTCCAAGTGACCACAAGGAGCAGCCAGTCCCAACCCCCCTGCCATGCCCAGGGACACCCTACCCTAGAGCAGGCTGCACACAGCCTCAGCCAGCCTGGCCTGAAACACCTCCAGCCATGGGGCCTCAACCACCTCCCTGAGCAACCCATTCCAGAGTCTCAAGCATCTGGGCTCTTGAACACCTCCAGCCATGGGCACTCCACCACCTCCCTGGGCAGCCTGTGCCAATCTCTGACCACTCTTGCAGCAAAGAAATCTTCCCTCAGCTCCAACCTAACCCTCCCCTGGGACAATTTCAAGCTACTTCCTCTCCTTCTACCACCTGAGAATAGGGACCAGAGCCCAGCCCCAGCTCACTGCAGCCTCTTTTCAGGTAGCTGCAATGAAGTCTGCCCTCAGCCTCCTCTTCTCCAGGCTGCATGTCCCCAGCTCCCTCAGCTGCTCCTCTCCAGCTCTGATCTCTAGGCCCTTCCCCAGCTTCATTGCCCTTCCCTGGTCACCTTCCAGCACCTCAATGTCCTTGGAGTTAGAAGCCCCAAAGTGAAGCCAGGATTTGAGGTGCTGCCCCAACCTGGAGCTGAGTGCACGTGAAAAGGAAGCCTCTGGGGCAAGGAGGATGCTGAGAGGGCTGCAGCAGCTCTGCTGTGAGCACAGACTGAAAGAGTTGGGGCTGTGCAGGCTGGAGCAGAGGAGGCTCCCAGGTGACCTTCTTGTGGCCTGCCAGGATCTGAAGGGGGCTACAAAAAAGCTGGGGAGGGACTTTTGAGGCTGTCAGGGAGTGCCAGGACTGGGGGGAATGGAGCAAAGCTGGAGGTGGGGAGAGTGAGGCTGGAGGTGAGGAGGAAGTTGTTGAGCAGGAGAGTGGTGAGAGGCTGGAATGGGTTGCCCAGGGAGGTGGTTGAGGCCCCATGGCTGGAGGTGTTTCAGGCCAGGCTGGCTGAGGCTGTGGGCAGCCTGCTCTAGGGTAGGGTGTCCCTGGGCATGGCAGGGGGCTTGGCACTGGCTGCTCCTTGTGGTCCCTTCCAACCCTGACTGATTCTATGACTCTCCATGGCCCATGGCAGTGCTTTTAGCTGCTTCTAGCTCAGAATAACCTCAGCAGATATTCATAACTCAGGTAAGGAAATGAGCTTGTTGAGTGCAGGAGCAGAAAAAGAACCTTTTAATTAGCTTGCCAAGTGTCTCCATGCATCCAGAGATATATAAAGTGTGTGCATATATATATAGCCACCAGAACCTGCCAGCCCCTCAGCCCTGCTGCTGCTTCCACCTGCAAGGCTGAGGGGAGCTTTCACCCACACCACAATGACCTTGTCAGACCCAAAAGCCAAATCCTCAGGGCAATTACTTGGCCCCTGTCCAACCTCCACCCTCTGGCACCCACCTACAGAGAGACCTCCCTGTTTGTAAGGGCAGCAGCTCATTGCCTCTGGGCAGTGGTCAGACCAAACCCACCCCCACCCCTGCTCTGACAGCCAGGGGCAGGAGATGGCAACGGTGCTAAAGGCTGAGCAGTCAGCACAGACAGGTCTGGGTTGGAAGGGAGCTCAAAGCTCATCCAGTTCCAACCTCCTTGCCATGGGCAGGGACATCTCCCACTGGCACAGGTTGCTCAGATCTCACAGGTGATGCTTGTAGCATCTTGCTTTAAGCAGCAGTGCAGCAGCCATGGAAAGGATCAGTTCAGAGAGTCATGGAATGGGTTGGGTTGGAAAGGAGCTTAAAGCTCATCCAGTTCCAACCTCCCCTGCCATAGGCAGCAACACCTCCCACCAGAACAGGTCACTCAAGGCCTCAACCAGCCTGGGGCTGAACACCTCCAGGGAGGTTGTGGAGCACAGAAGCACCCAATGTGATCTTCTGTCTCTCCTCTCCTTCCCTTCCCCTCCCCTCCCTTCTCCTCCCCTTCTCCCCTCCTCCTCTCCTCCCCTTCTCCCCTCCTCTCCTCCCCTCTCCTCTCCTCTCCTCTCCCCTCCCCTCCTCTCCTCTCCTCTCCTAAGAGCAACAGGGGAGAGCAGGAAGGGTTTGATGGCTCAGAGATGCTCCTGGACCCATGGGAAAGGCTCTGGTCCCTCTCTTGGCTTTGGCTGCTCACAGGCTCAGCCTGGAAAACATTCTGTGAGGTCCCTTCCAACCTCAACCATTCCTGGCTGGGGGATTTCCCCACGGCCCCTGCCCTGCCTCTGCCTTGGCTCACCGAGGGCAAGCTCTGGCCCCGCGCTCAGGTCTGCTCTGGCAGGAGGGAAAGGCTCAACCTGAGCCTGCCGTGGGTGAGAGGCCAATGGGGTCAGATGGACAAGGCTAAGGGCCAGCTCCCACACATCACCACTGCCCCACACCTTCCTACAGCCCCACACATCACCACTGCCCCACACATCACCACTGCCCCACATATGGCCCCACACATCACCACTGCCCCACATATGATCACTGCCCCACATATGACCACTGCCCTACACCTTCCTACTGCCCCACATATGATCACTGCCTCACACCCTTCTACAGCTCCACACCACCCCATTGCCCCACACCTTCCTACAGCCCCACACCTTCCTACAGCCTCACATCTTCCCACTGCCCCACACCTTCCCACTGCCCCACACCATCCCACTGCCCCACACCTTCCTGCTGCCCCACACTCTCCCACCACCCCACACCTCAATTAACCCCCCAGGGCTGCCTGTGCTGTGGATGGGTACCACAGAGCCACAGGCTCTGCCCACCATTTGTCCACCTACTTGTTTCTGGTGAGCACCAGGAATGAGTCACTTGCTTCATACCTTTATTGCTCAAGCTCCTGTGCCCACCTCAGCCACCCACTGAATGCAATCAAGGTAATAGAGGAAGAAGTGGTCCTGCCTCAACCCTGCCCAGAGAAGAGATTCATAGATCCATAGAAGGATTTGGGTTGGAAGGGAACCTCAAAGCCTCATCCAGCCTGGTCCTGTGTGGAGCACAGAAGCATTGAATGTGATTGAAGTGGTGAGAGACTGGCACAGGTTGAGGATGGTGAGAGACTGGCACAGGCTGAGGGTGCTGAGACACTGCAAAAGGTTTGGCAGAGAGGTTGTGGAGCACAGGTTGAGGGTGGTGAGACCCAGGCACAGGTTTGCCAGGGAGGTTGTGGAGCACAGAAGCACCCAATGTGATCAAAGATCACATTGGGTGCTTCTGTGCTCCACAACCTCCCTGGAGGTGGTCAGGACCAGGCTGGATGATGCCTTGAACGACCTGTTCCAGTGGGAGATGTCTCTGCCTAAGGCAGGGGGTTGGAACTGGCTGAGCTTTGAGGTCCCTTCCAACCCAACCCATTCAATACTTGTCCCCAGCCCACCAGTGACCCTCTGAGCGCCCCCCACACACCTGCTGCTCTCAGCCTGCATCTCAGCTCCTCCTGCTCCCATCTGTCAGTGCCTGGATGCCCTCAGAACAAAGCTCTAATCCCCAATCCCTTTGCTGTGGATGCTATAAATAACTGCAGGGCAAGCACTGACCAGAGCTGTCTGTGTGTCAGTGACGGCTGCGGCAGCAGGGGAGATGCTTTGTGCTGCAGCTCGTCCTCAGCTCTGCACCCAGCCAGAAGCTGAGAGGCCTCATCCCTCAAGAGCCAGGCAAGCTCTGCAGAGCAGAGAGTCATGGAATCATGGAATCATAGAATCAAGCAGGTTGGAAGAGAGCTCCAAGCTCCTCCAGCCCAATCTAGCACCCAGCCCTGCCCAATCACCCAGACCATGGCACTAAGTGCCCCAGCCAGGCTTGGCTTCAACACCTCCAGCCACAGCCACTCCACCACCTCCCTGGGCAGCCCATTCCAATGCCAATCACTCTCTCTGCCAACAACTTCCTCCTAACATCCAGCCTGACCCTGCCCTGGCACAGCTTCAGGCTGTGTCCCCTTCTTCTGTCCCTGGCTGCCTGGCAGCAGAGCCCAACCCCAGCTGGCTACAGCCTCCCTGCAGGGAGCTGCAGACAGCAATGAGCTCTGCCCTGAGCCTCCTCTGCTGCAGGCTGCACACCCCCAGCTCCCTCTCTGCCTGGCTGCTCTCAGCCCCTCTGGCCCCAGCCTGTAGTGCTGCTTGGGGTTGTTGTGGCCAAAGTGCAGAACCCTGCACTTGGCCTTGTTCAGTCTCATCCCCTTGGCCTCTGCCCACCCATCCAGCCTGGCCAGGTCCCTCTGCAGGGCTCTGCTACCCTCCCACAGCTCCACAGCTGCTCCTAGCTTGGTGTCATCTGCAAACTCACTGCTGCTGGACTCAATCCCCTGCTCCAGATCACCAATAAAAGATACTCAACAGTACTCTGCCCAGCACTGATCCTTGGGGGAATGGAAGGGGCTGGTAGGAACCTCTGGAGATCATTGACTTCTACTCCCCTGCCAAAGCAGGACTGCTCAGGGCAGGTCACACAGGAACACATGCAGATGAGTCTTTAAAGTCTCCAGAGAAGGAGACTCCACAATCTCTCTTTGCAGCCTCCTCCAGGCCTTCAGCACCCTCACAACAAAGAACTTTGTCCTCCTGTTCAGATGGAACCTCCTGGGTTCCAGTTTGTGCCCTTTGCACCTTGCTTTGTTCCTGGGCATCACGAAGCAGAGTCTGGCTCCAGCCTCTTGCCCCTCTCCAGCCTTTAGCTCTTGCTGAGCATTGCTCAGATGCCCTCTGGGGCTGCTCTGCTGCAGGCTCTCAGCCCCAAGGCTCTCAGCTTTTCCTCCTCACACAGATGCTCCAATCCTTTCACCATCCTTGTAGCCTCTAGAGGAATCTCTCCAGCAGCTCCCTGTCTCTCTTCAGCTGAAGACCCCAGAACTGGATTCAGGACTCCAGATGTGGCTCCTCTAGGGCAGAGCAGAGTGGCAGGAGAGTCACAGAATCAGTCAGGGCTGGAAGGGACCACAAGGAGCAGCCAGTTCCAACCCCCCTGCCATGCCCAGGGACACCCTACCCTAGAGCAGGCTGCACACAGCCTCAGCCAGCCTGGCCTGAAACACCTCCAGCCATGGGGCCTCAACCCCCTCCCTGGGCAACCCATTCCAGCCTCTCACCACTCTCCTGCTCAACAACTTCCTCCTCACCTCCAGCCTGACTCTCCCCACCTCCAGCTTTGCCTCCAGCTTTGCTCCATCCCCCCAGTCCTGGCACTCCCTGACAGCCTCAAAAGTCCCTCCCCAGCTTTTCTGTAGCCCCCTTCAGATCCTGGCAGGCCACAAGAAGGTCACCTCAGAGCAAGAAGGTCACCTCAGAGCTTCCTCTTCTTGACCTCCCTTGACCTGCTGGCCATGGACCCCAGCACTGCACTCAGCTCTGCTGGGCTGAGCACACTCCAGCAGCCTGCAAACACTGAAGGGAATGGGAAGTGGACTGCTAAATGAATTGACCCTGGGGGGGTTGGGAACCATCCCTGCCAGCCCCACCCTGGCCAGGCTTGGCTTTGAATCTGAAGTGCCCAAGGTTAAAGCCTCCAATCCCACAGCCCCATCTCGCCGCCAGCTTTAATGCTCTCTAATGAGCTTCTCCCCCTCCCAGCAGCATTTTCCACTTGCATCAGAAAGTAAAACGTTGGAATCATAATAAAGCACCAAATTAGCCTCGTGGATGAGGGGAGAACACAGTGCAAAAATGAAGCTTATTGTCATTATCTTCAGCTGTCAACAGTCAGCAGCCAATGCAAGCATCCAGCTCTGGGCATGCATCCCAGGTCACCTCCTCTAAGGGGGTCAGTAAGGGCTGGGCCACATCTCCCTGCTCAATCTTCACTTTCAAACCATCAACATGGAGTGGAGAAATGTAGTTACCCAGCCAAAAGGCATGAACCCACAGAGGAGGCAGGAGAAACACCCTGGGCCAGCATCTCCCTGGCCTCCAGGCAAACCATAGCTGGAGACAGTGGATGCTCAAAAGAGCTTTTTCCAGCAGGAATATAGAACAGAACAGAATCAAGCAGGTTGGAAGAGACCTCCAAGATCATCCAGTCCAACCTAGCACCCAGTCCTGTCCAGTCAACAATAACCTGGCTGAGCATCCAGGGCTGTAGAGGCAGAGAGAATGTTGAATCCAGCCCAGCTGGGCTATGAGGACAGCCTGGGGGAGTTGGGGCTGCTCAGACTGGAGAAGAGAAGGCTCCAGGGAGACCTTAGAGCAGCCTTCCAGTGTCTGAAGGGGCTCCAGGAAAGCTGGGGAGGGACTTGTGCCAAGGGCTGGGAGTGTCAGGATGAGGGCCAATGGCTGTGAGCTGGGAGGAGGGAGACTGAGAGTGGAGATGAGGAAGAGATTATTTCTGTTGAGGGTGGGGAGACACTGGCACAGGCTGCCCAGGGAAGCTGTGGATGTCCCCTCCCTGGAGGTGTCCAAGGCCAGGTTGGATGAGGCCTTGAGCAACCTGTGCTGCTGGGAGGTGTCCCTGCCCGTGGCAGGGGACTGGGACTGGATGATCTTTAAGGTCCCTTCCAACCCAACCCATTCTCTGACTCCATGACAGTTTCCAGCATGAGGCTTTTCTACTCCTGCCTCTGTGCTCCCTCTGGACACAGCCACGTTGCAAGCTGACCTGCAGCTAAATCTGGCCAACAGGATCCCAGCAACACACAGCTCCAAAAGAGCTTGCACAGACAGAATTACACAATCACAGAACCACAGAGTGTCAGGGGCTGGAAGGGACCTCCAAAGCTCAGCCAGTCCAACCTCCCTGCACAGCAGCATCAACTGGAGCAGGTCACACAGGAACACATCCAGGCAGGGTTTGGATATCTCCAGAGAGGGAGACTCCACAGCCCCCCTGGGCCAGGGCTCTGCACCCTCACAGGGACAAAATTCCTCCTCTTGTTTAAATGAAACTTCCTCTGCCTCAGCTTCCACCACTGCCCCTTGTGCTGGCACTGGCATCACCCAGCAGAGCCTGGCTCCAGCTCCTGCCACTCACCTGCACATCTTCATCAACACTGCTGAGGTCACCTCTCAGTCTCCTCCAAGCTCCCAGCCCCAGCTCCCTCAGGCTCTCCTCCTAACAGAGCTGTTCCATTGCCTTCAGCATCTCTGTGGCTCTGTGCTGGACTCTCTCCAGCAGTTCTATGTCCCTCTTGAACTGGGGGGGGCCCAGAACTAGACTAACTGCATTTGAGTGGGTTGCTTAGTGGGGTGGGGGTGGCTGCAGTCTCTCCCTTACCCTCCCTGCAGCAGCAAATCCTTTCACTGGAGCTGGAAGGAGCTGCACTGGCAGGCAGGACACCAGCGTGCTGGGCACACCTGACCAGCTCTCAGCCACCCAACCCAAGCACAGAAGCTGTAAATTGGGTAACAAAGGGGCCAGAAGGATGGAGGTGGGAGGTCAGCTCCAGCAGATGTGGGTCAGTGAGCTCCTGTTGGCTTTGCTTATCAATGCCCAGGGCTAAGTGCAGAACCATTAACGCCGCCAGTGCCACCCATTGCCTTCGGGGTGCCAGAAAGCCACAGGAGCAGCAGGTGTGGATAAAAAGAACCACAACCAAACAGGCAACAGATACTTTTTTTTTATTCTGCATGAGTAAGTCAAGAAAGATGTGGTGGTGGTGGTGAAATAAAAACAACATCAAAACAGAGTGAGCAAGGAACAGCCTCCCCCGCGAGCAGGCAGCCAGTGGGGGCGAGGGGCTGGGAGCGCCTGGGGACAAGGGAAGGTTCTCCTTGGGCAGGAAGCTCTCACTGCAGGCTGGAGGAGAAAACCACAGCAGGGGACTTCTGCCTAAAGGAAAGGAGCAGTTCTCCTCCTCTCCTCTCATCCTGGAAACAACAGGTTGCCCAGGGAGGTTGTGGATGTGCCCTCCCTGGAGGTCACAGGATGATAGAATCAAGCAGGTTGCCCAGGGAGGTTGTGGCTGTGCCCTCCCTGGAGGTCACAGGATGATAGAATCAAGCAGGCTGGAAGAGAGCTCCAAGTTCATCCAGCCCAACCTAGCACCCAGCCCTGCTCAATCACCCAGACCATGGCACTAAGTGCCCCAGCCAGGCTTGGCTTCAACACCTCCAGGCACAGCCACTCCACCACCTCCCTGGGCAGCCCATTCCAATGCCAATCACTCTCTCTGCCA
>WAAF01004057.1:208865-259517 GCA_013400475.1 Tricholaema leucomelas | reverse complement strand
GATCATCAGTGAAGATGTTAAAGAGGATGGGGCCCAGCGCTGATCCCTGAGGGACACTGCTAGTGACAAGTCCTAACACTTGTTTGTGGAGATAGTTGAACCCTAACTGAGCACTATCCTGGACATGGCTGATTATAGAGTTGTTGGACTAGATGATCTCAGGAGGTCCAATTCTAATCTCAGCAAATCTCTGATCCTGTTAAATCCTGAAAATGGTTGTCCTTTGTTTCGAAACACAACATTTTGTATTTGAATTTTGTGTAATGCATAAAATTCTCTACTTAAAACAGCTCTGTGAACAGCATTACTGGATCTAAAGAAACTGCTAACCAGACAAGAGCAGTTGTCTGATACCTTTTGTTTTTAATAGCCTCAAGATATTCCAGATGGACACCGTGCACCGCCTCCGTTGGCTCAGCGTAGTAGTAGTACTCGCAGCATTGATACCCAAACACCTGGTGGAGCAGACAGGGGTAGTAACAACAGCAGCCGCTCCCAGTCAGTATCTCCAACCTCATTTCTTACCATCTCTAATGAAGGCAGTGAGGAAAGTCCATGTTCTACAGATGATCTTCTCGCTGATTCCAGAGATAAAGGTTGTATGGAACTAGAAGTGCAACAATGCAAAATGTTTAACTTGTTGTCAGGTGCACGAACAGGCAGTAAAGGAGGGAGTTTGTTTCCTTATATATGGAGAAATGGTAGAATGGAGGTTTTTTTGCATGCTTTCTTTGTTTGTTTGTGTTTGTTTTTTTTCTATAAGTGATCTGTTTGGTTTTTTTTTTCCTAAGTTGCTCCCAATCTGGTTTTTTTTGCACACATACCTGATGCACTGTAATGGAAGCTGGATACATGTGATTATGGAATGTGCTTCCCAAACATGTTTTCTGCCTGCAACTGATAGATTCATTAAGTACTTTAGGCACATTGAAAAAGCAGGAGTTTACAGTAGAGTGGGCTATTCCTGTTGCTTGTGTTGGGTGTTTTTATGATATTTTGGACAAAGCAGTCAGTCTTGTAGCATTTCATACATACATCTGTAAAACCAAACATGTTTTCTACCTGTAACTAATAGATTCATTAAGTACTTTAGGCACATTGAAAAAGCAGGAGTTTACAGTAGAGTGGGCTATTCCTGTTGCTTGTGTTGGGTGTTTTTATGATATTTTGGACAAAGCAGTCAGCTTTGTAGCATTTCATACATAAATCTGTAAAACTTGAACTGTTTGGGAGGGGTTTTAATTTAATTTTTCTCCCCAGAAATCTTCTGAGATATGCTTACCCAATTTTATAGTTCAACCTGTTCTGGCTTCTAAGGTACATGGTTAGATAGTGATGCCACAGGATCCTAGATGGAGGTTTGCATTTACAACCTGGAAGTGCCAGGAATGAGCAGAGATTGCAGATGATCCTGAAACTGGCATAAAGCAAAATAGAAACGAGGAAAGGGATTGAGATGAGAAAGCTTGTTTGCAAATGAAGACTTGGATGTGAATTAAAATGTTTCTTTATTTTAAAACATTGCCAATTAAATGAGTTTCAATTTGAGGGGCACTTAAGGATAGTTATTGGTTGTTTTTTTGATAGTGTGACACGTTTAAGTAATGAGATATTCTGTTCCTGTAGAGAATGGGAATAATTCTCCTTTGCCAAAATATGCTACCTCGCCAAAACCCAACAACAGCTACGTGTTCAAGCGTGAACCTCCAGAGGGTTGTGAGAAGGTGAAAGTCTTTGAGGAAAGCTTGTAAGTTGATCTTTACTACATGAGAAATAACATTCAGCATTCGGAGTTTCCCATGAGGTTTTTACTGATATTTTTGAAACATCTGTGCATGTGAGATGAAAATTGTTAGTCCGGCTGCTAAAACTAGGGTTACAGTCTGATCTGAGTTTTCTGTGACTATATACTGTATATATGTGTCTTTTATTGCTGGGACTTTGTCTTAAAATCAAAATCTTGAAAGACTTTTTATTTTTTAAAACAAGCATCACTCGAGGGGACTGTCTCTTACCTGGCAGATAGTTGGGGAGGAACTTAATCAGGTACAGAGAAATGTAGTAAGAAGCTGTAGTGGAGGTGCATCAGCTTGACAGGCACACATAGTCTAAACTCTGAAGACCATATTCTTTTTAGCTACTACTTTGTAGTTGTGAAGCTTAGTGACAGAGGAGTGAATTTGACAATGAGTATTTGAAGCTTTATTTTTGTCTGAAACAGCTGACTTCTATAATTTTGGAATATTCAGGGAGGTTATGTCTTATCACAGAATTTCAGAATACATCTATTTGGAAGACTCATTAAAGATCACTCAGTCCAACCCTTGGCCCATCATTGAAGGGTCAACACTAAACTGTGTCCCTAAGCACCAGGTCCACACATGGCTTGAACGCTTCCAAGGATGGTTAATCCACCACTGCCCTGAACAAGACCATTCCAGTGTTTGTTGATAACCCTTTCAGTGAAGAAATACTTCCTAACATCCAGCCTAAACCTCCCCTGGTGCAGCTTGAAACAATTTCCTCTGGTCCTGTCACTCTCACAAGAGAAGATGCTGGCCCCCTCTTCGCTTCAGCCTCTCTTCACGTAGTCGTAGAGAGTGATGAGGTCTCGCCATAGTTTAGTCTTAGAGTAGAATTAAACTAGTTTAGTAGATCTACATTGCAACATTAGAGATCACATCTAGAGGGCATTGATAGTCCAAGGTCTTGCATCTGGCTTGAGGCAATTCCAAGCACAAATACAGGCTGGGCAGTGACTGGCTGGAGAGCAGCAATGAGAGGGACTTGGGGGGTGCTGGTGGACGAGAAGCTCAACATGAGCCAGCAGTGTGCACTTGCAGCTTGGAGGGCCAGCCGGATCCTGGGCTGCATCAGGAGAAGTGTGTCCAGCAGGTCGAGGGAGGTGTTTCTCCCCCTTTACTCTGCTCTGGTGAGACCCCACCTGGAGTACTGCATCCAGTTCTGGAGCCCCTAGGGATGTGGACGTGCTGGAGCATGTCTAGAGAAGGGCCACGAAGACGATCAGAGGGCTGGAGCATCTCTCCCATGAGGACAGACTGAAAGCCTTGGGGCTGTTGGGTCTGCGGAAGAGGAGGCTCTGAAGTGACCTCTTTGTGGCCTTCCAGTATCTGAAGGGAGCCTACAAGAAAGCTGGGGAGGGATTTTTTGGGCTATCAGGTAGTGACAGGACTAGGGGAAATGGAGCAAAGCTGGAGGTGGGGAAATTCAGACTGAATGTGAGGAGGAATTTCTTCAGCATAAGAGTGGTGAGAGCCTGGAATGGGTTGCCCAGGGATGTGGTTGAGGCTCCATGCCTGGAGGTGTTTAAGGCCAGGCTGGATAAGGCTGTGGCCAGCCTGATCTAGGGTAGAGTGTCCCTGGGCATGGCAGGGGGGTTGAACTGACTGATCCTTGTGGTCCCTTCCAACCCTGACTGATTCTGTGATTCTATGGTATGCTGTCCATCATTTCCTTTAGAGCTCTGTCTTTAATAAAGTATGTTTCTGAATTTGAATTACACACTGAGATGGCAAAACTGCAAGTCAAAATCTAAATGTATTCCACATTTCCTTCTCAGGTTATAGATACTTAATCATGTATGCCACTTCAGGAACACTACGTTTTGCTTTGAGTTTTTAAGTAAGGTGGGCTTATCTTTTACAAGATTT
Source organism: Tricholaema leucomelas (assembly GCA_013400475.1). Taxonomy (NCBI): domain Eukaryota; kingdom Metazoa; phylum Chordata; class Aves; order Piciformes; family Lybiidae; genus Tricholaema lacrymosa; species Tricholaema leucomelas. Next base: position 255,846 of record WAAF01004057.1, on the reverse strand, counting down.
GGGCCTCACTCAAGTAATGTTGAAGGGAGGAAAAGGTCTAGAAAACACAATTCCCCTTATGATCATGAACAGGTCTAATATATGTACGATATTAGGAGCACTGCTGTGGTAGTTCTCGTTCACAAGGTTTGCTGCAAAACAAGTCTGTGCAGGGTGCAGAATTCTTTGGGTTGTGAAAGTTCCTGAAGAAAATGATTGAGAATAGTTCCATATTGGATATCCCAATTCATAGACAGGGTTTTTTTTTCGCAGCATGAAGTTAGTGTCTTCTTTGGGTTTGGAGACAGCCTATCTTTAGAACATGCTATTGTATCTCATTGTATATGTAAAAAAACAGTGTGACCATCTTGCCATTTGCCACATGGCATGAGTGTCATCAGGATCTTACTGAGTAGGTGAAATACTTCAGGTTTAAATCTCAGCTTGCCTCTGTTTAGCAATATGTACCTGCCATTGACAGAATTTGATTGTTCAATGTGATTTTAAAGTTGTTGTACTTGTTTGGTTTTGTTGGTTTGTTTTTTTCTTTTTCCAGGCCAAAGCCGTTGCATGAAATTCCAGCCTTCTACTGCCCTGACAAGAACAAAGTGAATTTCATTCCTAAAAGTGGCTCTGCTTTCTGTCTTGTCAGCATCCTCAAGCCACTTCTTCCCACACAAGATCTCACACTTAAGGGCACTACGCACAGCCTGACTGTCTCCTCCAGCATGACACCCAGCTTGTTACAGCCCATTTCTGTGGCCTCCTTGTCTCCAAGCACAGATCAAGACAGAATCTCTCGTGGAACAAGTACAATAATACCACAGTCCTCTCTACTGCAGCAACCAGGATGTATCGAGGAAGCTGAAGGATAGGGTTACATTGTCTTGATAATTTTCTTGGCAACTACTGGGGGAAAATTTGAACCAGGTGACTGGACTTTTCTGATCACAGTATTTGCATTGTTTTAGCAATTTATGGCACTGTCATAATTGAACTGTTTGTGTAATTGACAGTTTGGTAGCACATTTTGAAGTTCAGGAGGATGCAGCAACTGATGTTCTGTTGCACTTTCTGCTTATGAAGACTGATTCTGTTTCTCTCCTGTTTTTTTAAACACTGGTGAAAAGAAAGACTATCATAATCCTTTTCCACTTAAAGGACCAGTTGTTATGATGCTGTGTGTCCTTTGACTACTTTTCCTATTAAAGCAAAAATCTCAAGACCAACCAACTGATCCTACTTACCATTGTAATCTGAGAGGGAGGGATAGTCAGATGGTTTTGCAAGATGTCTTTTGTATGAAAATGTGTATTTTGTAACCAAAAATTGCCTTTTCTGTTGCATAGCAGATGGTGTTTAGAAGACACTTCCATGGTGATGATCTCTTCCTCCTCCCCTCTTTCCATTCCTTTTTTTTTTTTTTTCATGATAGGGAAGATTCTTTTTAACTTGGCTGTTTTACAGCTGCCTGGACCAAAGGATTGCTGAAGTATTTCAGCAATCTCAATTTATGTGAGCTTGCTGAACAGCCTCAGCCCTAGAAACAAACGAAAGACAAAGACAAGTTAATACATTTGAAATTTTATAAACAGAAGAGTATCCAAAAAGCAGTGCTAGTATGTAGTGTACAATTCTGTTTATATTGTTTGTGCATCAGGTAAGTCATCTTCTTAAAAGTCCTTCCTTCACAGAATTCCCATCAGTTTTGGTGTATTGGCTGGAAACTTACATTTTAAAGCACTTGCCCCAGCATTTTTCTATTTGTCTAGGATTTTTGTGCAAGGCTGGGGAAAAGAGATATTATCCTTGTTATTCTTCTGGAGAATATGCCACTTGCCTGTTAGAGGCTTGTTTGGCTACTTATGGAGTTACCTTGGATCATTAATGACTTTTGGCACAAATTTACTCTGATGTGTCTCATCACTGTATTATAGACTCTGGCCACATAATGCTGAAGTACTTGTGCATGATTTCCTCCCTTTTGTCATAGTGGCGTTTTGTGTGTCCGTTGAAGGTGATGATTCCTCGGGCATGATATCCCTTACAGGTTTACAGCAGCAGTTACGTTCTCCCTGTTTGATGAGCAACATAGGCTGGCATGTAAAACAGAAGATTTTGGGTTTTGACACCTGGTTTGTCCTGATATGCAGTGGTTTACGATTCCTTTGAAATTATAGTGAAAGATAAAAATGGGAGGGAAAGGCAATTGCAGGCAAACGACTCATGAACTTCAGTGACTCTTCTTATGTCTTCCTGGACTGCATCACTTGGGTTAGAGTAAATACAATACAGATATGCAAAAAAAAAACCCCACAGTGATCTGAATACCAGTGTTGTATCAACTTAAACAAGTTAACCTTGTAGCTCTTCTAGATTCAGTAATTTCTAAGTAAGCTTCATTGTGGGCAGTCTCTGGGGCTGATCCCAGCCTCTTACATGTGAGCAGTTCTCACTACTGGCAGTTGCATACTCAGGTCCCTCCATAACTGCATCTATTTAAAGCAATACTGCAACTATGACAACTTTGGTCAGAAATTGATTGCGAACATTTCACTTTGGAGAAAAAAAAAGTCTGCATAGCTGTGCAGATAACTGGTCCTTGTTCTGATGCACATTTACTGTTTCTTTAAACCCCACATACATAACTGGTAGGAATATCCTTTACTCAGCAAGTAAGTGTAAATTGCACTACCGTGCTTGAGTCATGCTCATGATTTAATGAGCTCCTCTTGAAACATGCAAAAATTCAGCAAACTGGAAATGTACCAGGAAGTATTAAAGTATTAGACCTGTTAAATTAGCAAAAAAGCAGAAATTGGCTTACTGTCTTTCTTGTCATCAAAATAGATAGGATTGTGCAGATGGGACTAAAAAGCCCATATTTTGAAGAAAGAGCTCTGATGTACATTGAAGAAGTTGTTGAGAGACAGAGCTTTAAAATACGTAGCTTTGTGCATCAGATCTGTAATTTGGCCAGTGGATAATTCTTTCTAGATTTTGGGGTTATTAATTAGTTTATTCTGAAACAGTTACAGTGCAAATTGAGGCCTAAAATGTACTGCTTTAGATGCATTTGTTTAAACCCAATATGACTAGACTCATGGAAGATCAGCTCGTTCAGGTGAAGGAAGTATTTCCAAAACAGTAGCATGTAAAGAGTTCCTCCATCAATGCCAAACTGCCTGGTGCTTTATCAGGAGATCTTAACAGAATGGTTAAGAGCCAAAGGGCTAAAGTTAACAAACAGCCTTTACTGCAGCCTTGAGACTTAAGTGACTTCACCAAAACTACATTCTGATGTGTGTGTTTATCACAGAGTGACTCTCCCAAATAGCAGTGAGCAGTGACCCTAGGACTTTGTTTTACACCCACTGTTGTAGTACTTGAGCATCTCTTTGGTAGTTTACATTGTGTGTCACTGGACAATGTACTGTACAAATCGGTGAGCTGCTCTCAGAAAAACTAAATGTGAATGTGTGAGGCTTTTGCTTTTTATAAAAACAAACTGCATTAAGGACAACATTGTTTTTATATTCACAGCAACTCTACTTTTGCCATGGCAGCTCTACTACTTTATTACAAATCTACACTAAGGACTCAGAACTAAGAAAATAAGACAGCTTTTCTTCCAAGACCAATTTTTACATGCGTGCATACAAAAAATTAGCCTTAAGCTTTTTCTGTACTGATCTGTGCCATACTAGAGCTGTTAGATCATGTATTTAAATCAACTTCAAAACATCTGCAAGAGTGCATGAAGCTTTTTAAAGTTCTTTTACGTATAGAGTGCGATATTCCAGTTTTGGGGCTGTCGACTCAAGCGCAGTTTTACTGAAAGAGTTCAAGTTCTTGTGGCATACTTTAAATCCTAACTATGCATAGACCTAATGAGTTCCTTGATTGTCTACTTTGTAGCTTAGGCAAAAATTAAGGGTCTATTTTTATGCACAACTTGACACACTTGATACTCTTGTGTTATTGATGTTTTACACTTCTAGCAACGTTTAAAGTCTGGTGGCAGTGTTCAGTAACGCTGACAGTTGATTTTGAGAAGTACTAAAGTGGTGTTCCTCCATTTGTCAATTCAATGTAAGTCACAAGGAAGGAGGTCAGTACTGTGATAAAGTTTTGGTGGTGGCAGCTAACCCTATTGGGAATTCTTTTTTTAAAAGAACAAAGGCACAAGGGAAGCAGACTTCTGTGTTAGAGTTTGACGTGCTTCAGCTGTTCTTTCTTTGCTTAGTGCCATGATCTTGTAGCAACACATTTAAGTGCTTAAAGTAATAGATAATGCTTGAATATATATATATATCTTGGAATGAAGTTCTTTGTTTCACACATATCCCAAAAAGGGAGACAAAGCTAAATATTGCATACTGTGGAAGGTAAACGATCGCTGTGTTTGATACACACAAGGCAATAGCAGCTCTTAAAAAGTATGCATAGTCTCAGGGCTTTTTTTTGGGTTGTTCTAAAATGCAATTTACTGGAATTCAGAATCTGAGATTGTTGGAAAATGCTGAGGCTGAGCCTTTTGAGGGGGGAAAAAAAACAGTTATATCCATTAATGTTCCTTCTGCCTCAAGCCTGCCTAACTTCTCATTGCTTATTGAGTGTAAGAGAATTCAGTACAACATTAATTTCTTGCTGAGGAATTGTCTGTTCTCACCCTGTCATCTCTGAAAATCTAACTGTCTTCACAATAACTCACTGCCAGTGATGTCCTTACTTCTTTGCTGAATGTTTCCATGCTAAGAACCTGACAGCTTCACTGTGAAACTGCAAGGGCAGAGACTGCATAGAAAGTCACCAGAGAATGACAATTACAAAGATCAGTGCTGCAGGGTGACTGCTTGGATGTCTGGATTTTCATTTGACTCACTATGCTGTGCACACTTGTAATCTGTGTAGGCCTGTTGCTTTTGTTGTTGTGGTATGAGGCACGACTGGCATTGTTAAGAATCTTTCTTTGTGCATGGACTTGCAAACCTGTTCTCAGATACCTCCACGGCAAAGCTTGTGAGCTATTCCTGTTCTCCTGAAATGAATACAACCTGCAAAAAAGACTTCTGACATAAAGGTATCCAGATACTTGAGAAGGTCAGGACTGTTACTCCATATAATTCCATAGTGTGCCCTTCATCAGATGGCATAGCCTAAAGCTGTTGTCATGGCCTAGACCCATACCAAGTTGATGTGTATTAAAAGGTGTTCACTGCTAGAGACGGTAATAGAAGGTATGCTTTTCCTAACCCAGGAGTTGAAAAGCGCTGTGGAAATAGTGATTTCATGGTGCTCACAGAGTTCTTGTGAAGCTATTTTTCTAAACCTGGGTATGCAGGAAAAGCCAGTGATCACTTAACTGCAAGATGTACCTCTGTATTTTCTTGATGCAAGTTTGGGAGTGTTCAGCAACTTGGAAAATCAATCCCGCTCTTAGCATTTTGTTTATACAAAGAACGACCCAGATGCACTGTTTTGAAACTGCTACTTTGTGTGTCCAGTGGGGAGAGAATGCTAACCATTTACAAATGCTTTGTGAAATTCCACTCCTGTACCCCAGCTGAACTGCAGTAGTCTTTGTGAGTGCTGCAAATGTAAATGGAGTCCTGTTGCAGCCTGCTTGATTTCATTGCATGGCATCGGCAAACTACTACGATATGGTCTTTAATATTTCTTCACTAGGATTTGCAGTTGACCACAAAGGTTTATCTGAATTGCAGAAGAGTACTTGGCCTGGTAACATTGTAATTTAAAATTTCTTGCACAGGTCCCTTTGGAAACAACTCTGTTTGGAAAATCTAGTAAGCAAAAAAAATTCCTTTCTGGATACTTCATCCTCATTGCAAATGTGAAGGAGAGTGTTGCTTGGCTTTACTCTAAACTGTTTCATTTATTGAAATGTACAGGTTTTGAGAGTAGCAGTCAAGGGAGTATCCAAAACTGGCATTAGATTTGCCTTTGTATGAAACCAGTTGATGTTTTCCTTTGTTACACTGTGATAACTTGTGGAGGTATTCTTGCCTATGTTGTACTGCTAGATTACTAATTGCATGTAAGGCGATTTCTGTAAGCAAGAGGAATTCCAGTGATGTTCTGCAAAAAGGATGTCTTCTGAGGTGATGTACATTGGTGTAGAACTGGAGCAGCTCAACTCATTTCAGTGGAATTCTTGATTTACACTAGTCTCTTTGCTATGTGTAGTTATGCCAGTACTATTTTGCACAATGTTATTTTGAGTCTTGAGTTCTGACCTGTAAACTGTTTCTAGTGAAAACAGTGAAAATTTTATAAACTGCAATTGCAGAATGGTTTTTTTTGGGATTTTATTTTTGCTGTCGTTGTTCTTCTGGTTGGTTGATTCTTGTTTGGGGTCTTTTGTGGGTTTTTTGTTTGTTCGTTTGTCTCCTGAAATAAACAGTTGTCATGGGCTAATCTTGGATTTGTTTTTAATAGTGAGGAGTTCTGTATGCTCTGATTACCATAAAGATTAGCCTGAGGATTTACCCTGAGATTTTACCCTGAGGGTAGCAGGGATCTACTTCAAATCACCTCATTGCTGTCTACAACTACCTGAAGGGAGGTTGTAGCCAGGTGGGGGTTGGTCTCTTCTCCCAGACAACCAGCAACAGGACAAGGGGACACAGCCTCAAGTTGTGCTGGGGGAAGTATAGGCTGGATGTTAGGAGGAAGCTCTTGACAGAGAGAGTGATTGGCATTGGAATGGGCTGCCCAGGGAGGTGGTGGAGTCGCCGTCCCTGGAAGTGTTCAGAAAAAGCCTGCATGAGGCACTTAGTGCCATGGTCTAGTTGACTGGATAGGGCTGGGTGCTAGGTTAGACTAGATGATCTTGGAGGTCTTTTCCAACCTAGTTGATTCTATTCTATTCTAAAATATACAAGTTTAACCCTTTTAGAGGAAACTCAGGAGGGTGGAAATCTCTGATTAATCTGTACCCTTACTCTTCCAGTGCATCCTTAGAGTAACCTAGCAAACATGCCTGTCTCTGCTTTCATCTGCAGTAAAGTGCTCGGAAACTCACCAAACCTACAATTCCACTATTAGGGGAGGATGCCACAAGTCCTGGATTTTGGGAACAAAATGATTCAGCATGTATTCTCCTGGGAGTGAAAGTATGGAAACAGAACTGAGATTAAAAAAAAACCCTGGATTCCTGCCGGTAGGTTCATGCTGCTATTCAGTCAAAGGTAACTGCTGAAGCCTACCTAGGAAGGTACTTAGGCTGTGTGCTGAAATAGTCCCATTTTCTATATGTTTCTATTCACAGAAACCAACGTTGTTTTGATGAGCAGCATTTGGAGCCAAGGCTTCTTTCCATTGGAAATAGTGAGCTAGATCAGTTACGCATTTTGGGGGTTTCTTGCTAGCTCTCGTATTAAACTTATGACTGATTTGTCTAAAAGGCTTGTAGCAGTTGCTCTTCAGGAAGATTTTTGTCAGTTATACTTCATCCTAGAATCAAGATGTAGAAGATTTCTCTGAATCTTGAGGAATTCAAGGACTTCCAATGTTCATCCATCGAGGTAGGGCTGGCTTGTGCTTTTCCATTGGTGGACAGGGCTGAGCCAGTACGTGTGTGTGCAACATCAAGTTCCAGGAGTGTGTGTTTCAGTTGCAGGTAACCAGCAGAACTGGTCTAAAACTTTCAAAGGGCAGTTAAAAATGAAAAGTATCACTTCCTAACTCTGGGGAAGCTATGACTTTTATGTCCCAAATACAGTTTTGCTGCCTCAGAATGGACTGCCAAGCATGTGATTTCCTTGAAGATAAGACAATTGAAAAGAGTTTATTATATGCCCTGGAGTATTTTCTTGGAACTAGTGTTTGCCTGGTAACCCTAGAGATTTTATTTTTAGAAGACTATAGGAGAAAAAGTAATTAGCTAGATCTAGTCATCCTGTCCCCCCCTTCATTTCTTTTCCTCTGTGACAGATCAGAGAACAAGTCCTTCCTGCACTGAACTGTACTAATAAAAGAGACTTTAAAACAGCTCCTGAATATCCCAAACCCATGGTGTTAAGAGTCTGATTTTTCTCTTAATGCTTGTAGTAGGACCCTTTAATACTGTTCTCCTTCAACTTTAATGAACTAAAATGCATGATTTTAGGCATTCTTTGTACCAGTAAAGTGAATTTAATGTGTTTTGAAGACTACTGAAACAAAATGCTGCAAATATTTGCCTACTGGATAATGTTAACCAGTTAATCTAACGAATATTCATTGGCATCCAATCCAAAAACTGGATAATGTTAACCAGTTAATCTAACGAATATTTATTGGCATCTGATTTCAAAAGGAGATCCAGATCTGCAAAAAGATTGAACCATGTTGATACAGATCGAGTCATATTCTGAACAGCTAGGAAACAAAAAGATGCAGTAATGATTTTGTGAACTCTACTGAGACTTTTTTAAATAAGAAAACATTTAAGTTGACCTCAGAATATTTCTGTAGGGGAACAAAAAATAACACCTGAAGTGTGTCTTTGTGTCTCTCAATAAACTAGAAATGCTGGCCTAACTTGAATTGGTTGAGACACATGTAATACAATGGGAGATTAGAGTTGCTTCACTAATCAAATGCAACTTAAAGTATGTTACGGATCATCTAGAATTAAAGACTTACTGGAGTAGAAACCTTTGGCTTTCCCATCTGCAGTGATTTACCTCTAAATATGTTTACCTTCCTCCTAGCATGCATTTATGGTCTGAATGATGCAGGAGTTGCTGTACCATGTTTTGATTGTTTGGTAGTGCAGATTTATCTCTTAATAACACCACTAAAGTAGAATAGAATAGAATAGAATAGAATCACTCAGGTTGGAAGAGACCTCCAAGATCATCCAGTCCAACCACACCCAGCCCTATCCAGTCAACTAGACCATGGCACTAAGTGCCTCATCCAGGCTTTTCCTGAACACCTCCAGGGAGGGTGACTCCACCACCTCCCTGGGCAGCCCATTCCAATGGCAAAGTAATTTTAGACCAAATAATTTTTGTTGTTCTTTTCAGTGTAAGTAAGACCCAGTCTTTCTCATAGAAAGTAGTTGTTGGACCGGCGGTGTTTTGCAGGTACTTAACCTTGACATTTTCAGCACTGTGAAAGAAGGAAACCAGAGGAACTGGCTAAGTTTTCTGATAGTGTAATTGACTCCTGAAATGTCTGCTTACACTGTAGGGTTAAAAATGTATTTTCACTTTTCTGGATGATCTCTCCAATACTGGAAGAATCGGGACTTACTCCTGGAGTATGATTAGGATATGTTGAGAACTGACTACGTGTGCTATTCTTGTAATTTTCTGGTTGCTACTACAGAACAGAATTCTACTTTCTCTAGTTCCCTATTTGTCTTCTCTCCTACAAAATTTAGCAATGCATAAATGGGTCAGTTGGGTGTAATGTCTTTATGTGTAGACTTATTCAGGTAACTGTAGTATAACCTACTTTCAAGAAGAAAAATTACTTTTTGTAAGTAATGAAATTTTCAGTTGGTTGTTACTGGCTTTCAGGTGGCATTTGAAGTGAGTGCATGGTCTCATTTGAAAATCCAGGGTATTCAGAGTTTTTTCATGCTTTGCAGTAACTTGTGCAAGTGGTATAGAACTTCCTTATTGGATGCTGTATAGGGGCAGAGTGAAGTTCCTGCACTCTGTAGCAGTACTGGGACATTTAATGCCAGAGTTAGTTTGAGTCATGCTAACATTAGGTGGGGCTGTAAGGCCACACATGTTCCTCCAGAAAGCATTTAAGAAGGTGTGCTGGCATCTCAGCTTGCATAGTGGTCTGGCAGGCTGAAAAACTTCCTTCTCTTATAGAATAGAATAGGTTGGAAGAGACCTCCAAGATCATCCAGTCCAACCTAGCACCCAGCCCTATCCAGTCGACTAGACCATGGCACTAAGTGCCTCATCCAGGCTTTTCCTGAACACCCCCAGGGATGGTGACTCCACCACCTCCCTGGGCAGCCCATTCCAATGCCAATCACTCTCTCTGTCAAGAACTTCCTCCTAACATCCAGCCTATACCTCCCCTGGCACAACTTGAGGCTGTGTCCCCTTGTCCTGTTGCTGGTTGCCTGGGAGAAGAGACCAACCCCCACCTGGCTACAACCTCCCTTCAGGTAGTTGTAGACAGCAATGAGGTCTGCCCTGAGCCTCCTCTTCTCCAGGCTAAACAACCCCAGCTCCCTCAGCCTCTCCTCATAGGGTTTGTGTTCCAGGCCCCTCACCAGCTTTGTTGCCCTTCTCTGGACACGTTCCAGCACCTCAACATCTCTCTTGAATTGAGGAGCCCAGAACTGGACACAGTACTCAAGGTGTGGCCTGACCAGTGTTGAGTACAGGGGAAGAATAACCTCCCTCGTCCTACTGGCCACACTGTTCCTGATACAGGCCAGGATGCCATTGGCTCTCTTGGCCACCTGGGCACACTGCTGGCTCATCTTCAGCCTACTATCCACCAGTACCCCCAGGTCCCTTTCCTCCTGGCTGCTCTCCAGCCACTCTGTCCCCAGCCTGTAGCGTTGCTTGGGGTTGTTGTGGCCAAAGTGCAGAACCCTGCACTTGGCCTTGTTAAATTTCATCCCATTGGCCTCTGCCCACCCATCCAGCCTGGCCAGGTCCCTCTGCAGGGCTCTCCTACCTTCCAACAGATCAACACCTGCTCCTAGCTTGGTGTCATCCACAAACTTAATGATGCTGGACTCAATCCCTCTTGATGTGGAAAATGTTAATGATGATAATGTGTTGGGGGGTGGTTTTTACCTATCTGAGCTAGAGGTGAGAATGATTTATATGATACTTCCTGTTGCTGCCTACCTTATAGAGTATTAAGGCTAGTTTCATGGAAAAGCTAAGCTGCTTGACCTCTGCCTTTCCTTCTGAAGAACAGTAGTAAGAAATACCAAAATGTAACTTTGAGCACAGGTGTTGAAGGCATTAGTTGTGGTGAATTTGAATTTCTTAGGGGTTTTTTGATCCTGAAAGCTGGGAATCATCAGGTTTGCTTACCTGCACGTTGTTTCTTCATTGAACTTCTGTCTTCTAAATGCCTGCAATAAAGGTAGGCCTGAGCTGAAAACTACAGGCAGCAGAAATTCCCAAGCGAGTGCGTATGCATGGGGTAGGGTCAGTCCTATCATTGTTTAAAGAAATAACTTTATAAACATTAGATGACAAAGTATTTGCAGTGGTGGTGTTTAAAAGTAACTTCATTTTTTTGCAAGGATGATGAAATGTTGTGGAAAGCTCCTTTAAAAAGGCTGATGAGAGATTTGACTTCCCCATTGTTTGTAGTATTCTTTTTCAGCAGGGAAATATTTTCTGTTCTCAACAGTATTGTCTTTTCTTTGGCAAACACAAATATTTTTCCTAAACTTTCAAGTGGAATGAGAACTCATTATTTTAGTTGGCTTGCAGACAGTGTAGTTTCCCCTCTAGGAAGACCTGTAAATGTATTTTTAGAGATGGCTGTACTAATACACATCTAGCACAGTTATTTAGTGGAAGTAGATTAGAGGAGCCTGCAGAAGTTTAGCTAGGGCTTGCTTGCAAGATTTGATTGAGCTGTGTGTGACAGAGAATATAGTTCTTTTGAGTCTGTGAACGGGCACTAAATTTTACTCCATGGTTACTCAGCTGTCTGCTTGGTGCTCTTGGCTGTCTCTTTCTGCCTCAAATCCAGCTCCAAAGGGACTACTTCTGACATTCCAGACTGCTGAGCAGCTTTCCAGCAGCTGCTGCTGATACCAGGTTATAAGTAGAACTGTTTTCTTCGCCTTCTTCTCAAGTGTGGTTTGAGTGAAAACAGCCCCTTTGTTGTGTGTGCCTGCTCTACTGTACTGCTCCATTGGTGGTGTTGGGATGGTCACCTGATACGCAGCTGTCCCCTTTTAGAAGACAAAGGCTGAGAGCTGCAGTTGCACTTTGAGAGAGCACAATAAATTGCTTTGCAGTTCCTAGGCTCTGTATAGTGGGAACTACTGGGCATTCCTGGTGAAGTACTCCAAGCTGTACAGCCATCATTCTTTACTACACCTCTGGGGTACTAGACTTTTATCTAGCACCTTTAGGAAAGACTGTCTTAGGGGTCTTTGAAATGTTTACCAGGAACAGGAAGGTGAAACCTTTAAGTTATTAAGTTAACCAGGTGAAAGACTAAGCACCCTATAAAATCTGTGTTTTTTGAAAGAGGTCCAAGGGAAGGCATGACAATAAAGCTGGTGTTCCTTTGCCTTTATGGATACTTCCATCCATTTGCTTTGCATTATAACACATACAAGTCTGGGCATAACTTCAGGGAACATTTCACTTGACTGTAGATTTTCAAGTCCTTTACCTGCTTTGGCAGCCTGGCACACAGTAGTAGCCTAAAGGACTTTTGTCTTATGAAGTGCCTGGTTCTGCTCTCACCTTTGCCCTTACTAGTGTGGAAAGAGCTTGCTCTTTTGAGGAACTCTTTGGTCTACATCAAAAAGTTGTAATTCTGACCCGTGTGGGTATTTCCCTTGCTTGTTAGTATCATTTTGATGTTTACAGAAAACTAGAGGTTAGTATATAAAAGTTCTTTACTTTTCTGTATTATGCTACCAGCGCACTCAGAGTACAAGGGCTCATTTGTTAAGAGATGGGGATTAAAAAAAAGTGGGTTTATGAGTAGAATCACTACCTTGATTCTGAAAGAATTTGTTCTTGAGTCAGCTCTTCTGCAATTTTGAAGTCAGCTCATAACCAGCCTTTCTAATTTCATTATTTTAAGGGAAAGAACTGAATGTGTGGAGGAAAACAAGTATTACTATTAAAATATTTTAAGAGTACAGATTATGCAAGGAACTGTCAGGGAGCCAAATCTAGAAAGTACCTTTGTGGGCTCTAGGATAATTTCTAGACCACAGACATTTTCCTGCTAAAACATAACTGTCCAGTTACACTCTGCACATTTGCTACAGGTGACAAGTGTAGCAGATCTAACAAAGACAGTGTTGGAAACAAAAACAATGCCAGGGATTTCCTATGTCTAAATAATATTTATCTTTTCCAAGTTAAACTGACAGTCCAAGTGATACAACCTTTTTAAACCTTTTGGGAAGGAAAGAAAACCATATTAATGTTACCTGTCTTGCATCTATGAGTCTTTAGACATGTGCATATAAGAGAATCCACTTATTTTTATCAAGTACTTAATTGACTGAAGTGCTTCACAGCTGTAGATAAAAGCTTTATTTTTATTTTTCAAGGGAAGACTTACACAAAAAATAATTTAGTCCAGTGAGTTAATTTTTCTGTAAGTATCAGGACTGTACAAATGGTCATTTAAAGATGTTAATTCAAAGCTGATCAGAAAGGGAGGAAATACCCTTTGTTTCACCCTAATCCCATTTGTAACTGCTTGTTGCTGTTTTTCTGTGGTAGATACAGGCAGAAGTTACCAATACAAAAAATGAGGCTCTCTTGAGCATAAGAATCTTCCTTTTCCTGCTGGTCAGAGGGATGCTAACAGTGACTGCTGCAAACATCTTTTTTAAACAGATGTCTTCTGCCTGTTGCCCTTCATGCTCCAACATCAGAGGCTGTAGCAGGATATCTGTAGCAATACAGTTTGTTGTCTGCACCTCCACTCAACAGCAGCTGGGAGGAAAGGAAAACTGTGATTAGCAGCAGAACCAAGCAAAATACCTACACAAAAAATCGAGAATGCTCATTTTTCTCTTTGAAGATGTAATGAATAACAAACTGTTAATGCAAAGTGCCACAGTCTCTTACCATCATAAAAATAGAAGCAAAGTTCTTGCAGGAAAATTTCCTGAGAAGGGGAGCCACACTGAAAATCCTGGGTAGTTTGTGAGTGATGGGTTTTTCCCCTTTTATAATGCATGTTCCACTACAGTAGCAGAACAACTTCCCGTAGAGGGTGATATAGTTACCCCCTTCTACACCTACTGCCATGGCTCAGCTGTCATTTCCGGTTGCTGCTTTAGTCTCCATGGCAGCAAGTGCTACCTTGGAACATGTCATTTCTCAGTGAGGTGTGATGCTGTTCTGGTGTCTCTCCTTGTGTGGAATACCATTGTCATGGCCACTTAATGCTACAGGGCTTCTACTCTTATTCTACACCTTGGCACAGTAGCACAGTAAAGTGCTGCAGTGTGGAGTAAGACACAGTTATCAAAACAGTACCGACTACAGCACAACTCAAACTTCTTGTTCTGTCTTGAAGCATAAAGAAAAAAAAAATATTCCTGACTGCTTTTAGTCCCTTTCCTAACCATCCATATAAATTTAGCTTGCTCTTCAGATTCTTACCCCTGCTTCTGTCCAGTCCACACACAAAACCTTGTCTTCATGAGCAGCCAAGTCATACAGAGGAGCTTTGCAACTGGTAAAACACAGGCATTTAGTCATATAACTGAAGCTACACAGCAATCACAGAAAACAAAATTGGTCCTTGGAAGACATATCACAATGGTATTAACAGATGTAGTCTAGCAGTTATACACATGTTCAGAGTACAGATATCTACCCCTTGTAATACTTCCTCTCCCTTCTCCAGAGCTGATCAAATCAGTGTTAACCTCTTACATGCCCAAAGGCAAATGCAGCAATATTTTTCACCTGCTTCCAAACTACCTTTAATCTGAAATTTAATCAATCTGCTAGTTTAGAACAGTTTCTTTTTATAGTCTCCTTCCATATGGATACCTGTAACCACATGTTTTCCAGAAAAGCCATTTATGCTTTCTGAATGCAAAGCATTTCATTCCTTGGGAATTTGTCAAGAATGGTCTGAAGAGTATTAAAGTGAAACTTCACACTGTTGGGCTTATTCCTTAGAATATATGTTGCTCCTTAAAATAGAGGAGTGCAGCAGACCTTCTGCTCTCCTTTACATGCAAATCAATGCTGCTGTTCAAGCCAGCTAAGTCCTGTGCTGGAATGCCCTACAGCCCTCAGATGCTAAGCAACAAAAGTCCTGTCAGACCAAGTATTTTTCTCCCTTTTGTTACTTGCTTGACTCCTGAAACTTAAGGGATCTCCACAGACACCATAGAGTTTCCAATTAATGTCTTGCACTGCTTTTTCTGTTTCATCAGGTTATGTGATCCTGTAAACTTACAAGCCTTTGAACAGCAAAGACTATGTTTATTGTACCTTCTTGTGTCCCAGAGCTTTACAATGTTGTCCAGAGAACCAGAGATCAGCTGATGCTCGTGGGTAGGTGACCACTTCACAGACGTCACCCAGCCTGTGTGAGACGTCAGAGACAGGAGAACCAAGGAGCCATCTGAACATGTGGAAAAAAAGACATCAGTAGATGCCAACTGAAGCCAGCACTTTTAAGATGCATACAAAGCCCAATGAGAAAGGCAGTCAGCAACATAGTTGTGTTCAAAGGTATTTCTCCCCTCAGTAATTTCTAACTTGAAACAATGCTCATTAAACTTGTTTTTCAAACATGTTTTGGAAAAAAGCAAACAAAAAAAGAGCTTATATGATATAATACTGTTAAAACTCCAGTCCTGCATCTGGGTCGGTGCAATCCCAGGCACAGATACAGGCTGGGTGGTGAATGGCTGAGAGCAGCCCTGAGGAAAAGGACCTGGGGGTCTAGGTTGACGAAAAGCTCAACATGAGCCGGCAGTGTGCACATGCAGCCCAGACAGCCAACCCTGTGCTGGGCTGCAGCAAGAGCAGTGTGGGCAGCAGGGCAAGGGAGGGGATTCTCCCCCTTTACTCTGCTCTCCTCAGACCCCACCTGGAGTACTGTGTGCAGTTCTGGAGCCCCCAGCACAAGAAGGACATGGAACTGCTGGAGCGGGTCCAAAGGAGAGCCACGAAGATGATCAGAGGGCTGCAGCAGCTCTGCTATGAGGACAGGCTGAGAGAGTTGGGGCTCTGCAGCCTGGAGAAGAGAAGGCTTCGAGGAGACCTTAGAGTGGCTTTGCAGTATCTGAAGGGAGCCTACAGGAAGGCTGGGGAGGGACTATTGACAAGGTCTGGTAATGTCAGGACGAGGGGGAATGGGTTTAAGCTGGAAGAGGGGAGATTTAGACTGGATGTTAGGAGGAAGTTCTTTACAGTGAGGGTGGTAAGACACTGGCACAGGTTGCCCAGGGAGGTTGTGGATGCTTCCTCCCTGGAGGTGTTTAAGGCCAGGCTGGATGAGGCCTTGAGCAGCCTGCTCTAGTGGGAGGTGTCCCTGCCTATGGCAGGGGGTTGGAGCTGGATGATCCTTGAGGTCCCTTCCAACCTAAACCATTCTATGATTCTGTAGAAGCTAAACAAGTGAACATGCCTATGACATAGATCTGATAGGCTCAGTAACAAGTTATCTGCGGTCCTGTCAGACTTTAATAATGGTCCAACCAATTCAGGTGTGAACCCTACAAAAAAGCAGTTCAGGCTTGCAACCAGGCTGCTGACCATTCATTAGCAGTTCTAAAACAGAAAGGGAAAAACCTACAAGAGGTTGTTTTTCTCAATTATTAGGTGAGCAATTAAAAGTCTTGCACCGGATTATGGAAAATAAATGTGAACTTTGTATTCAATTAGGCCCTCAATTGGATTGTTTCAAGGAGGACAGCAGAAAACTGTTTGTGTGAGATGTCTCCCAGCAGGAAGCTGTTTTGATTTTCAAGAAAAGAACATGCATGTTTTAGCTCACCTTTACTGCGGGGATCCCAGAGTCTAATGTGTCTGTCAGTGCTTCCAGATGCCAGGCGACGACACAGGGGTGAGTAGGACACAGAATTAAACACTTTGTTTCCTGTCTGTCAGGAAAGGAAACAGTAACTGTAAGAAAGGAGATACTATTTTGCATAACTTTTTTGAGCTGGTCTTCAGATGACCTTACAGATAATGTATAATGATCTCACCAAAGTTGATTTGAGATCTCCAGTCTCAGCATCCCAGAGTTTAATGGTGTGGTCCCATGAAGCACTGCAAATTTCTTCAGCATCTGACCACAGCACACAGGAAACAGCTTCTGTGTGGCCAGAGAGGGTTGCCAGGGGTGTCTAGAATTTACAGGTGAGAGATTAGATTCAGTATCATTAAAAAAAAAAATCATCTGTTCTTTCAAACACATGTCTGGTCAGCCTGAGCCATATCACCCATTCTCAGTCACTTTCAACTAAGGAGAATTTTGCATGGCTGTACTTCTGAAGTCCTGGGCAAAACTGGACATTATCTTACCCTTGTTAGTCCAAACTGTTCAGTTTTCTGCTTCTTCCGTGGTCTGTTAGCTGCCTCTTCCAATTCATCCTCTTCATCTGTAGGTACTGGGACAGAAGGCAGTCAGACTTCATCTATAAGTTTTTGAATTGCATTTCCACATAGGTAATTAAACGACCCCCCATATTTATAGTACCTAACCTGTCTATGATGCATGAATATTTTAACCTTACACCTTTGATCCCATCAGTCTTATCTCCATTTTGAGCAAGAGGAAAATTAATACAAATTAAGTGATATTCTCCAGGTGATGCAGTTTGAAAATGAGGTCTCAATGAATTTTTGAGACCATCCTTGCTCATGGAAAGTTCCAACAGTAATTTGGGTGTGTAATGAGCACAATGTTTCTTCTAGAAACAATACTTAAGTCTACATTCCCAAACTGAAGCCTATGACTTTGCACAGTGAAATGAAGCATTGAGATCAAGTGACATTAGTCTACACTTTTAGAAAAGGAAATCCATCTTACCATCTTCCATTTATGTTGTCAATAACAGAATCATAGAATTGTTTTGGTTAGAAAAGACCTCTAAGGTCATCAAGTCCAACTGTTGACCTAACATCATCCTAGCCATTAAACCACACCCCAAAAGTGCCATATCTACACATTTCTTGAAAGCTATTCCTATGCCTGAACATCCTTTCCATAAAAAGAATTTTCCTAATATCCACTCTAAACCTCCACTGGTGCAACTTCAGGCCATTTCCTCTCATCCTATCACCTGATACTACAGAGACTGACACCCACCTCACTATACTCTCCTTTCATCAAATTTCAGAGAGCAATGAGGTCTCCTCTCAGCCTCCTCTTCTCCAGACTAGACAACACCAGTCCCCTCAGCTGATCCTCATAAGACTTGTGCTCTAGACTCTTCATCATCTTTGTTGTCCTTCTCTGGACATGTTTCAGCACCTCAGTGTCTTTTTTTAGTGAGTAGCCCTAAACTGAACACTATTCAGGGTGCAACCTCACTAGTGCAGAGCACAGGGGCACAATCTCTTCCCTATTCCTACTATAACCCTGCACTTTCTTTTTCTTTTAAATGTATTTATGTACAAGTACTGTGTTCTTAATAAACACCTGCAGACAGTTGCCAATCATATCTGCAACTGTATTACCAAGCACAACAGTACCTAAATGTATTGGTATAGAACCTTACAAAAGAGAAAGTTCTAGCTTGCTTTTAATGTTAGACTCGTTTTTCCTTGACAAAAGAAGTATCCAGATACCCATCTTTGAGGTTGTTGTGCACACAGGGTTTTTTAAGACAAAAATCCCAACTGACACTTATCTTACCTGCAGACCAGATCTTTAGCATCTTATCCCAGGATCCACTGCAGAACTGCATGAACAGAAATACTTTATAAGGTCTATCCAGATCAACTTCTAACAAACTACAAAAAAAAAATACACTTCCTACTTGAAAAATTACCATTGTGTTATAACATATGAACAATGCTAGGCTCCTAGAAAAACCCAACCAACTAAACAAACACCGAGTTTGGCAAAGATCAAATTACTCTTTTTCCTTCCTTTGCAGGAAAATTATCTGCAAAATACCTCTTCTACCTTTACCTTCAGCACCAAAAGGTTTTATTCTAACCTGATACTGAGTCAAAGTAGAAGTGAGAGCAGCTTCAGTGAGAGCACTCTTTATTGCTGAACTCTTGGATAAAGTGAAAGGACCTTTTCTACCACCTGCTTTTTCCAAGTATCACCACGGAAATGTTTTTCCCCCACCAAAATTACTGTACAAATTTAGGTCAAATTTTAGAACAATTCATTATAGTACAAAACCTTAACAGTAACACTTACTTAAGAGTAAACACTCAATTTCACTTGGAGAAGTCAAAAGTAGTAGTATAAGGGCTTGTGCCATCTAAAGGCACCTTCAGCTTTTTGAGATACTAGAGGTTAAGTGGCTCACTTTGAAAAGAAGACCTAGCAGTGACACAGCACTCCTAATGCTCAGTAACTACCATTTATAACAAGACTGGAAAATTAGCAATGTGTCTGCTCTAACACTGTGGTAACTAGTACCCAAGTAGGGACAAAGTGATTATTTTTGAGATACAGACTGCCAACAATAGTTTCTTTCCAGAAGTCACTCACTTTAGTTCTTGTGCTATCAACAGCTACGGAGTCTACGCTTCCAGCATGTCCCCTGCAGCAGTGAAGGGCTTTCACTTTGTTCTTCTCCACGTTCCACTCCCACAGCAGGACAGTTTGGTCCATAGAAGCACTGAGTAACAGGCAGGATAAACTATCTGAGGAAGAAAAAGGTCATGCTCACACCCAACTCAGCTTTCCAAAGTCTTTATAGCTAATATACAGTTATTTTAGTTAAGGAAGAAGTAGCAGATGGATAGAAAGTCATACGTATCTCACTTTACATCGTGGTACCCTTTAAGTACAATGAACGTAAATATGTATACCAATATCTGTTCATGACTGCAAAGTGGATAGGCAATGTAGAATCATAAGAATCAACCAGGCTGTAAGAGATCTCCAACATCATCCAGTCCAACCTATCACCCAGTCCTCTCCAATCAACTATACCGTGGCACCAGGTGCCTCATGCAGTCTCTTTTTGAACACCTCCAGGGACAGCAACTCCACTACCTCCCTGGGCAGCCCTGAATTATACTTATTACTGTTAAAGGACTGCTTTAATTGCACTGTGACTTAATTTCTAACACCACTACCAGGCAAAGCAGTAACTGTAGCATTTATGTAACTAAATATGAAGAATGCTGGCATTGTTTCCCCAATAAATCAAACTATTGCTGTAATATATCACAGTATTACCAAGGTTGGAAGAGGCCTCATAGATCATCAAGTCCAAGCCGTTACCACAGAGCTCAAGGCTAGACCATGGCACCAAGTGCCACGTCCAATCCTGCCTTGAACAGCTCCACATGTACTGACCTTGCTTCACCCATACCGCATCCTTCACTACTTCTGTATGCCCAGCTATTGTCATGACAGACTTTCCTTCCAAAGACCAGATTCGAGCGGTCTGGTCGTAGCAGCCAGTTAATATCCTACAGAGTGCAGAATTGCAAATATTATTTTATAAACCAACAGTGTTTTTATGAAAAGCCCCAAGCAAAAACTTGAAAGAATATTCACATAGTAACTGGGTAGCTGAAGAAATTTCAGAGGGTGGTGACTTTGTGTGTTTGAATTGGAAAAGAAAAGCAATGAGAGTAGTGCATATTCTGATAGGTAAGACTTAAGATTGCTTGTGTTTGCTTGTGTTATGTTAATAGAGGGTTTCAAAGCATTTTCAAACCATTACTTGATATAGGAATGTTGCTGAGTTGATGGAAAATTACTGTGAATATAGAGAGGAAAAGGACAGTGGTGGTTGGTTGTTATGTTAGAAGAAAGGCTTCACAAACAGGTACACTATTACAAATCACTGTTGCACTTGAAGTCAAGAGCTTAAGCTAACAATAAGGAAATCTTACAGTCCTTTCAGAGAAAGGATAGTAACCACCATTTGTATTATTCATACTAAAAGCATCTCATGTTCAGTGGCACTTGAGTTTTCTACTTCTGTTAAATCACTGTCAGCATAGAATACAAGTGTCAAAACTATACTGCTCACAAAAGCAAGTAGCTGACTGGCTTGACAGGTTAAACCCAGAACAAAAACAGAGCAAAGGTGGGGGGGAAAAAAGCCCTCCCAACAGCTTAGGAAAGAGACAGAATACCATCTCATTTGGCACCATGGAGCACTCTGCACACAAGAGGCAAAGGACAGATAAACTGAATTCACTTAGTGCAGTACCATTCTTCAGTGGCTTGAACAGAACTGATCCAGTCATCGTGGAAGATGCATTCTTCTGGCTGAGGGGCCATATATTTCTCCACATATTCTATTTCCACCACTTCTTCCTGAGCTCACAGAAAATACTTACTGTTAAACAACAAGAAAATCCCATACCACATAACAGTAATATTTACCTCTACTGTGGTGCAAATATACACGTTTATGGGGCAAAGATCTTGGTAACCAAGTCCTTTGTCACATTAGTGGAATTAAAGTCTTTTACAAAGAAAGTGTCTGAACTATATTGCTTTTCACATTTTAATCTAATTACTATTAAGAGCAACCTGGATCCACAAGCAAGTAATTTTACTATTCTCAGATTCCTCTTCTTCTGTATTTACCCATATAACACTGTTGTCTAAAATACTTCACATTTTCTAGAGGTAATACTAATCTCCTCCATTATCCCCTAAAGGAGTAGGAGACAAAAATATATTAATGATTAACTGAATTAAACAAGAATTTCCCTTCTGAATTTTACAAAGAAAACAGACTGAATGGCAAAATTCTTTGCACTGTTAGGTCCAATACTCTAATCACTTTGCAGTTCAGAATGGATTTAGACATACAGGGAATTCTCCTGTGAAGTCAGAAAAGAAAGAAAACTGAGCAAAGAAATCATCTTTGTCAGGAGAATAGAATAGAATCAAGCAGGTTGGAAGAGACCTCCAAGCTCATCCAGTCCAACCTAGCACCCAGCCCTGTCCAATCAACCAGATCATGGCACTAAGTGCCCCAGCCAGACTTGTCTTGAACACCTCCAGGGATGGAGACTCCACCACCTCCTTGGGCAGCCCATTCCAATGCCAATCACTCTCTCTGGCAAGAACTTCCTCCTAACATCCAGCCTGTATTTCCCCCAGCGCAGCTTGAGACTGTGTCCCCTTGTTCTGTTGCTGGTTGCCTGGTACAAGAGACCAACCCCCACCTGGCTACCTAAAATCAGACTGAAGTAAACTGGCTAAGTCTGACTGACTGTCCAAGGTGGGGTGAAATTGAGTATGACTTACTGTGGAGATATTCTCCATTTCCATGTGTGTGACCAGCGGCATACGCAAGAACTGGCCATTGATGAGGAAGTCAAATTCCACATATTTGTGATCCACTGAAACAAATTAGGGAAAATACATGCTTAGGTGTCACTGTTTATTAAATATCATTGACAACAACAGCACTGTGGCTGGTTCAGAAGAACAGAGCCAGAAAAAGAGGAGAGAAAAAACAGAAATTACCTCAGTGGAAGTCACCTTCGTGTCTCAGTTTTAGGTGGGCAGCCAATGGATTCCAGAGGATTACATGAATTAAAAAGGCAGGAAATTTTGCTGCTGGGGTTCAGAGGGTTACATTTGCCTCTTAACTATTTTCCAAATCCATTTCTTTGTAGCCATGTCTAATCAAACTCCAGTGGTGCTTCATCACTCTTTCACATGGAGCTTCCTACTGCTCACCCAGGTCTTTATCATCACTAGCTAGAGCCCAGTGTTTGAGACAATAACAGAAAAATCCTAAGAATTTCTGGTTCCTATTTTTTCCCCTCTGTAACAGTACAGTTGGCAAAGGACTCACGTTTTGACAAAAGCATTGTGCTCTGCACCAGTTTTCTATTCAAGCCTGTTTACATTTCCATAGGTTTAAAAGCAACTTGCCGAAATCTGAGCGCTTTAGGATAAGAGTAGTCAGGCTTCTTGCAGAAAATGGGAACTTCTGACACTACGGCACAGGTGACTTTCCTTTGGAAATCTTACAAGTCAGGCTCATTTCAACTAGCTCTGACAGAACAGCTGAGCTCTAAACCTTCTGTTTCATTTGTTCTTCTGACAGGTTTTGGGGAACACCTCCAATCCCATCTGCTGAGGCAGCGTAATCTGCTGGGCACATGCTGAAATCCAGCATTTATCCCGGGACTGCCCACCAGCACCAATACCTGCCGAGTTTCGAATCAAGTTCAAAGAGCCTCTTTCTCTGGACAGACCGGAACAGAAGGGCAGGGCCACCTCAGGCGGAAGCCTGATCCCGACCCCGCGGGTACCAGGGTGCTACTTCCAACTTGACAACACACTTCTTTGGCCAGTCGTGCCCCGAGCCGCCCAACTTGGCGGCACCACGCACTTGAAGGGGTCACGCTCAGCAGAAACGCAAGTCTTATTCGGCCGGTTCCTGCGGCATCGGGGCAGCTTGAACGGAGCCGCGGCCTATGCCCTCGCCCGGAGTGTGCTCAGGAACGCGAGGTCAGAGGGGATTCGCCAGCCTCTCGGGAAAGAAAGGTAAGCGTGCAAAGCTGATGCCTGCTTAGGGCGGAGATGAGCTCCCGCCTGGTAAACTCGGCTGCCCGCCTGGCACTTACCGTTGCCGGCCGCCAGCAGCTTGTTGATGAGATGGCTGAGGTCGGTGGTCTCGGAGGCGGCGGGCACCGAGAAGGGCACATCCTCCACTGCGTACCTGCGGGCACACAGCACCGTTACCGTCCCTGCGTTAACCCCGCCTCAAACGCACACTCCCGGGCCGGACGGGCAACCCCTCACCTGCGGTTCTCGGTGCGGAACCGTGCCGTTAACTGGGCCATGCTGCTGCCGGCTTCGTCCCTAACCACGAGTCGCGATTAGCCGCGCCCACCCGCGGGGCACCTCCCCGCACGTTCAACGGCTGCGCTCCAGCCCTGCCGTAACCCTTTCCCGCGGCCTAGTCAAGCCGCCGCCGCCCGCTGCTGCTGCCGAGTGCACTGCGCCACGCGGCCAGCGGCGAGCTGTGTACGGCGACCACAGCGCCCAGCGTGCGCCGCGCCCCGCCCCGCGAGCTACGGCTCCCGAGAGGCGCCGGGCGCCGCCGTCTTCCCGGCGCCCTCTGCGCTGCCCTCCACGCTTCCCTGCCGGCTGGAGGGCGGGTGCGGAGGCGCGGCGCGTGCGCGGACGGGCGGTGTGCATGGCGGTGCCTGCGGGAGCAGAGGCGAGGTGGACTAGACTCCTGGACCCTCTGCTGCGCCCTGCGGGGCTGGCGAAGGACGGGCCGCCGTGGGCCGGGCCGCGCTCTTCCCTCGGGGCGGCGGGCGGGGCCCGCCTTCGCGTGTCCCACTGCCACCACTTCGGGGCTGCGCTGCGGGAGGTGTGACCAGGAGCGCAGGGTGAGGGGCAAGGGATGGGGTGCTTCTCGTTCTCCCTGGGGCTGGAGCATGGAGGGCTCTTTGGTGGGGTTGTCACGGGCACCTGCGCCGCTGGAGGGGGAGTCCTGTGTTTCCCTCCTTGTCTGGGAACCGCCCTGCCGCGCCCCCAGTTGGACGGTGTTGGGTGGCAGCGGTACCGGCTTTGCCTCCGTGACGGTGAATAGTTCTGCGTGTAGAGCTGGAGCGTTGCCGGAGCCGGCGCATGAGATTGTTCGCTGCTGGTGTTGTCTTCTCCCTGTAGTTTGGATTGTGTTTCTTGCGTGTAAAGCGATGCATCAACAATAAACTTCCTACTTACAGTCCTAAACCCAACACGCAAGTGGACTCTAAAAGAAGCTGTAAGTGGATCTGCTGTTTTGGAAAGAAGGCTGTTCGGGTACCTGCTGTGTCCTAGCTATATTATCTTTCTCCCACCTTTTTGTCAGTTACTTCAGGACACAGCTGAGCTTTACCCTGTGTGGGGTCTCAGACGGGCAACTTGTTGGAGCGGGCAGGTATTGAGTCAGGATGTTTTGTGAGACTCCGAAGTCTTGTCTGTTTCTTAAGTGTACTTCAAAGAGCTAACCTTATTTGTCAGTGTCATTTACACGGGTGCGTTTCCCAGATACTTGTGCTGGCAACACTAAAGTGGCTTGAGAGACCTTTTAAGTAGGAGTTCCCAGAGCTGTGCATTTTAAACCGTATTTGCCTGCTCTTTCGTAACAGCGATAAGCTAAATCTTAAACTCGGAACACGTTAGCATAAAGCTAATTGTAGCTCATTTACTTGAAGGTATTACTGTGTCCTAGTTCCCTCCCTGTTACGTTTTACTGTAGTTTGTGCCCTTGATAATGGCAGTAAAAAAAAGGTCAGTAGAGGTGGCTTTTTGTTGTGGTCAGCTATGTAATTGTCTTTATTGATTAAACCTCTGAAACTTCTCATGGAATACCAAAGGAAGGAAAAATTGGCAGGCATTCAATTGTATAGATTGAACCAGGATGGGAAATATTGCTGTCAGAAATCCTGGAACCAGGAACAAATAAAGTTTTGGGTTTGCTGTTTTTTTCTTGATGAGTATGCATTGAAAACTTGAAAAATGTAAGAGAATTCCCTCCCTCCTGCTCTGCCAGAGTACTTCTGAGAGGAACTAAAATCTTGCACTATCGACTCTGTTTATCTGGGATTTTGAAAGGCAGTGTTCCTTTTGGAATCTGGCAGCATGTTGCCTTCACAGGGAGGCCTCATAACTGAGGGAAAGCAGAAGCAAACATTCATATGAAGCCTTAAAATTATGGCAGTCTAGAACTGATGTTTTTAGGGACCACTTCTTGTAGTTGGTAGCTGTAGGTATTACCATAGAATGAAGAATTGGAGACAAGAAAATAAAGAAGTCGAATACCTGTCTTAAGGCAGGGTGATCAATGATGAGATTTTAAAGTAGACATAGTTTAGCATTAGAAGGAAGGGAAAGAGAATCATAGAGCCACACATGGGAACACAGAATTTGTTTGTAAGGTAAGAATCACTACACAAAACTTCCCAAGTGCTTGTTTTGTTCTCCAACCACTAGGTGAAATTGAAGGTACTACCATGAGGGTAGTGGAACAGGTTGCCCAGGGAGGTAGTTGAGGCCCCATCCTTGGAGATACTCAAGGTGAGGCCCAACAAGGCTCTGGATCTAGTCCATCTGATCTAGATGAGGATGTGTCTGTTTACTAAAGGGGGTGTTGGACTAGATGATCTTTGGAGGTCCCTTCCAACCCAGACCACTCCATGATACTGTAATGCCAGTATGACATTTCTTTTAGTGTATATATTAGGAATATATCTTGGTGCTTAAATATTAGGAAATAGCATGTGGGTTTCTGCATCAGAGAGGAGAAAGCAAGTGTTATGAGAAAGGCTCACCTCAAAGTGGGCATGAAATCCTGTTCCTGATTTGGCACAAATTGTGCTTGTAGATAATGATGAGAGCCTGTTGTGCGCAGCAAGAGGCACCATTGGCTTTGCCAGCTGTGTTATTATGGGAGTTCTTCATATGGCTAAATAAATGGAGGTTTGACTGCCTTATGTGTTTTGTTAAAAGATCTTGAACTGTCACTATGTTTGTAACTGAGCTGCTGATGATAATGTGTAGGCTAGATTGCAGTGTACAGTGTTTGCTCTCTTGAAGGTCTGTCTGTAAGACTCTGCATGAGAAGCTCGTGATGTTTAATGTATTTGCCTGTGCTAGCTGTTCCTGTGGCTGCACACTGTTGTTGTAGAGTTTAGCCAAGGATAGCAGTGGCCAGAGATTTCCCTTTACTTTGAGCCTGTGTTTCTTCTTTGAGGTGTTGTTGAATGTGGGATACAGTGGTGTTACCCAGGAAATTTTTATGGCACTTAAGTGTTAATGACAAGAAGAGATACATGTATAGCATTTACTCATTCATGACAAAGAATCCATGCATGGAATCATGGAATGGTTTGGATTGGAAGGGACCTTAAAGTCATTTAGTTCCAACCCTATGAGGAGAGGCTGAGGGAGCTGGGGTTGTCTGGCCTGGAGAAGAGGAGGCTCAGGGGTGACCTCATTGCTGTCTACAACTACCTGAAGGGAGGCTGTAGCCAGGTGGGGGTTGGTCTCTTCTCCCAGGCAACCAGCAACAGAACAAGGGGACACAGCCTCAAGTTGTGCCGGGGGAGGTCTAGGCTGGATGTTAGGAGGAAGTTCTTCACAGAGAGAGTGATTGGCATTGGAATGGGCTGCCCAGGGAGGTGGTGGAGTCACCGTCCCTGGAGGTGTTCAAGAAAAGCCTGGATGAGGCACTTAGTGCCATGGTCTGGTTGACTGGCTAGGGCTGGGTGCTAGGTTGGACTGGATGATCTTGGAGGTCTCTTCCAACCTGCTTGATTCTATTCTATCTCTCCCTGCTTCCACGGGCAGGGACACCTTCCCCTAGACCAGGCTGCTCAAGACTCTATCCAGCGAGGTCTTCAACACCTCCAGGAAGGAGCCCTCAGCAGTCTGTTCCAGTATCTCACCACCCTCACTGTAAAGAATGTCTTACTAATACCTAATGTAGATCTACCCCCTTGCAGTTTAAATCTGCTCCTCTTTGTTCTATTACTACAAAGCTTTGTAAAAAGTTCCTTGTCAGCTTTCTTGTAGCCATCCTTCATATTAGAGGAAACTGGATAAATATCACTGCATACTCTACTACTGTGATTTTTGCCCTGAGCTTTATCATTAAGCATTGTTAGGTACAGGATATTGGGCTGCTTGGGCCGTTGGTCTGTCTCAGTAACAAGTGTCCTCGTGTTTTTGCAGCTGAGTTACAGCATGATTAGGGTACATGCCATTGGTGTCCCTGGAACAAACTCCTTCAAACAGTTATCTGTAAGTTTTGCCAAAGCAGTACTCCCACCTGCAGTACTGTGTGCAGTTCTGGAGCCCCCAACACAAGAAGGATATGGAACTGCTGGAGCGAGTCCAGAGGAGAGCCACGAAGATGCTCAGAGGGCTGCAGCAGCTCTGCTATGAGGACAGGCTGAGAGAGTTGGGGCTCTGCAGCCTGGAGAAGAGAAGGCTTCGAGGAGACCTTAGAGTGGCTTTCCAGTATCTGAAGGGAGCCTACAGGAAAGCTGGGGAGGGACTATTTACACGGTCTAGTAATGTTAGGATGAGGGGGAATGGGTTTAAGCTGGCAGAGGGGAGATTTAGACTGGATGTTAGGAGGAAGTTCTTTACAGTGAGGGTGGTAAGACACTGGCACAGGTTGCCCAGGGAGGTTGTGGATGCTTCCTCCCTGGAGGTGTTTAAAGCCAGGCTGGATGAGGCCTTGAGCAGCCTGCTCTAGTGGGAGGTGTCCCTGCCTATGGCAGGGGGGTTGGATCTGGATGATCCTTGAGGTCCCTTCCAACCTAAACCATTCTATGATTCTGTGATTTGTTCTATCATATCTTTTAACTGAGGGGAAATGATTGAATGATAATGAAACTTAGTTTTCTGTCTCTCTGTTTTTTTCTTTTCTGTTAACACGTTTCAGGTGTTTTAAATGAAACTTCTCAGAATTTTTCTCAGATCCAAAAGTACAAAATATTTTGCAAATATGAGATAACTTCATTTGGAACTTGGTTTGGAGTATTGTCACTTGAAGATTGAATGGAAAAATAAATCTGCTATAAAGTATTTAGTATATTGAGCATATGAGCAGCTTAACTTCACAGTGTTTGTATCAGCAGGATGCTTCAGAAGCCGAGGGAATGTGAATTTACTTTGCCTGTGATCCTTCAGATCTTTGCAAAGCAGAAATAAATGCATGCTTCCAAGGCTGTGCAATTCTTTTCAAAGTGACTCCCTAACCTTTTACATTCTCTTTACTAAAGCTGTAACCTATTGAAATACCTCAGCTAAAAAAAGTGCATTTCAAGGAATTTATTATGTGGTGAAGATGATAAAGCTGGTAGGAGTCATGTGCTAATATAATGCTGTCTGTCTTTAAAACAAATAGTGGAGGGGAAAATCTTTAATACCTCTCCCTCACCCCATACTGCAGGAATTATGTTTTCTTCCATTCAGTTCAGTGTGTTTGTGCAGTTTTTCTTATGTGTGTAGGCCAAGTTAATTTGTCATTGTATCTTCTTGTTCATGAGTATTTGGCATTGGTCACTGCTTTAAAGAGTGCACGATCTGAGTGAAAGCCTTCTGCTGCGGGGGTGGCAGTTCACCGTCTGTTATTATCTGAGTGCCTCAAGGTTTGTAATGGACAGATGAGCTCCTTGAAGTACTTTCCTTTGGGATAGGGGGTAAATCTCTGAAGCACCATCAGCTCTGTCTTTTTGTCATAGAATGGTTTAGGTTGGAAGGGACCTCAAGGATCATCCAGCTCCAACCCCCTGCCATAGGCAGGGACACCTCCCACTAGAGCAGGCTGCTCAAGGCCTCATCCAGCCTGGCCTTAGATGCCTCCAGGGAGGAAGCATCCACAACCTCCCTGGGCAACCTGTGCCAGTGTCTCACCACCCTCACTGTAAAGAACTTCCTCCTAACATCCAGTCTAAATCTCCCCTCTTCCAGCTTAAACCCATTCCCCCTCGTCCTGACATTACTAGACCTTGTCAGTAGTCCCTCCCCAGCCTGCCTGTAGGCTCCCTTCAGATACTGGAAAGCCACTCTAAGGTCTCCTTGAAGCCTTCTCCTCTCCAGGCTGAAGAGCCCCAACTCTCTCAGCCTGTCCTCATAGCAGAGCTGCTGCAGCCCTCTGAGCATCTTCGTGGCTCTCCTCTGGACTTGCTCCAGCAGTTCCATGTCCTTCTTGTGCTGGGGGCTCCAGAACTGCACACAAGTACTTTGCTTTGGGACAGGGGGTGTATCTCTGAAGCGCCGCCAGCTCTGCCTTCTTGTCTTTCATCACACGATTGATGACATATTTTGTTTCAGAAACCTGGCGTTCTTCCTGCTCAAAGCTTGACTAATAGTAGTAATTTTATTTCATTTATGTGTTTTATAGCCCTTTAAAGCAAACAAAGTTTACTTTAAGATGACTGCATGTCAGGCTTGGGTGATGTGTGTTCTGTCTCTTGATTATGGAAGCAGATGAGTAATATCTTTGTAAAGCAGTGCTGTCCTACCTTTAAATACCAAATGTTCTCTAGGTGCATATTGTTGCTACTTGAGTGCTTGTTTCATTCAGATGAAAATCATTACAGTGTGTGTATTTTGTGTGTATGCAATGACAAGTCAAGGAAGCTGTCTTATACAAGAAGCTAAGCTATGCTTCTGAAGCGACTCACTGAATGTTTTTTTGCCATGAGTAATAATGTGAGAAAGAGGCAAGGATCTCTTGAGTTCTTGGCTTGCAACAGCTTTAGAAGTTGTAAGACTAAACTTGTAAGATCAAAAAAAGCCATGTGCTGCAATGTCTTACTGGAGGCTAAAGTATGGAAGGCTAAAATAAACTTCTATCTTTTTTCCAGGTCATCTTGTAATGGAAAAAATTGGAGCTGACCATGACATTGCTATGGAAGGATCCAATGATTTCTTCATAGGGAACTCTAATAGTACAGGAGAGTCAGAAACAGCAAACATATTTTTCAGGTGAGGCATGATTGTCCTATCTTTGCAGATGCTTTCTTTACATTGTCTCTGAATTTCATCAACATGTTTTTTCATGCCTTTATAGTAATACAGTGTTTCCTTTTAAAAAGAACAATACTTCCTTTCCTTAGATTGTTGTGGCATTTGGTTTTGAACTGATGAATATTCAGAATGACAACCTCTAGCAGCTACATTAATAGATCCTGTTACAGAGCTGAAGAAATATATTTTCCTGTGTTAATAAGATACTTTTAATAAGAGAACATTTGATGACCTGTAGGAGGTGTGAAAAACTAGGTCACATTGCTTAGTGGTGAACAAATGTGGCAAATAAGAATTCAGGGATGCAGGAAATCTGTGTAGGTGTTGGCTACTCATCAGGTAACATATAATGTCATTCATGCTTATGGTCTTTAACACAACTAGTACCATTTATTTGATGCTGCCTGTCTGATGTAGTTTACAGTAGACAATTTATACCTACAGAAATTTTGAGAAGGTTATTTGGTCCAGGTCTGACTTAAAAATGTAGAAATGTTTTTTTCCACTCTTTGTAGTTTACAGATTTTTTTGTAGCAGAAATATCAGAGTTACTTGTTTGATGGCTGCAAGACATGGAACAGATTGCACTCCTTGCATGGGCCAAATGACAGCCTGGCATGATATTTTACACAAGGATTGCCTGTTTTCAGTTATTTTTGCATGCTTAATATTTGTGTGTTATTAGAGTTTCAACAAAATATTTATGCTTAAACGTTTAAGCATAAACATCTGTTTTTTTTTTAACAAGATGTGCTATAGGAACTTGACTCTGCAAGCTTAATGAGAATAAGGTCTGGGTATCTATTTTTTGAGACTGGTGAAACCTAATTCTTGGTCTTTCACTGTATAACTCTTGGACTTCAATTGTTTTTGTGTTGCTTGTTTCTTCTCTGTTAAAGAATTAAAGAGTACAGAGATTTTGTCTAACTGCATATAGCTAAAGGCAGACTGGAAGAGTAAGAATTATTTTGAAGTCAAAATGATGATGATATTTTACAGAATTGGGGTGTTTTTTGCTGTAAATTCTCTCAGTTTCTAGGTAGACTTGATGTTTTAAATCAATGAGTGGTTTTGGGGAACAGATTTTGGACACAAGGGATTTTCTTTCACCTTAGAGTTTGCTTTAGGAAGCAGAAACGTGAATACGTTTTCAGTATGGAAAATGAAAATAGAACAGCTAGGCTTAGCTAGCAGAAGGACAGAGGACAGGAGCTCCCTCTGGATGATCTTGGAGGTCTCTTCCCACCTGGTTGATTCTATTCTATCCTATCCAATACAGCATACTGGTTTTAAATGTTCTTTTGAGGTCTCTTTTAGTAGAAGTTGCTGCACAAGACTGAAGTACATTTTACCACTTTTCCTCTGTGAAAGCATCTAACCTGCATGGATTCCAGGGATCCATTGTTTGGACAGATTGACTCTCCTGCAGTCTTGCCCACTGCAAGACGCCTCTCAGGCACTTCTCCATCACCAGTTGAACCCACGCAGCCGCCCCAGCCGTATCCTCAGTCTTCAGAGGAGTTTTACCTGGTAGACCAAACCGGGCAGCCTCTCTATGAGCTGCAGCCTGTAGGAGGGCCCAGTGCACCAGTGGTGAGTGTGTCTGAAACAGGGGCAGGTTAGATACTCCCTGAAGAGCTCTTTTAAATGGTGCTTGTTTCTTGTAACAACAGCTGATTCAAACTTTAGCAACAAGGTGGAACTTTCAGTGATTCAGTTCATACTCCAGGTGCCCTTCCTCAGGTAGGCAAATTCTGTCTGTTACTAATTTTATTAAACAACAATTTATATCTTTTGTCATTATCAAGTGTGGATGGATATTATTGTGTGATAAGATCTCGTACTACTACCACCACTACTTTCTCTGTGTTCTCTAGAGAAGTCTCTCTGTAGTTTTTTTCAGGGATTGCAATATTAGCAATAAGATAATCAATTAAGTCTCCTCCTCCCTTCACAATTAATTTACTTAAAACATTGCTTTGTAGTTCTTAGCACTTATGTTGTAAAAAGATAACTCTGTCATCTTTTGGCTTGGTTGGCATATATTGTACTGGCACTAAAAACATTTCACCCATTTAAAGTGTAATAAATCATAAACAAGATAATGTGATCATGTTTTATGTTATTCTCTAGGTTTTATAACATTATTTGTCTGTAGTAATTGTGGGGAAAATTACTATAAGGAGTTCAAGTTGTCAGAATTATTTTTTTCCAAGTCTTGGAGCTGTTCTTCTGCCTGCTTTTGCGTAAAACACTGCCCACAGAGGTCAGCTCCTTAGGAGTAAAAGTCATGTTTTTTTCTATGCCCTGATTAATTCTGCTAGTCCCTGAATGGGGTTGTAGTTAATTCAACAATGAATGGCTTCCAAGTTTTTCATAGCTTTAATGATAGTCTTTCAAATTCCAAATAAAAATGTAATTTATTGTAGAATCCCATAAGGTTTTCTCTCCTTTAATCAATTAAGGGATTGTTTTTTTTAAAAAGGGAAGTAATTTTAAGAAGTTCATAGTAAATAGGAAGTCTCCTTATTTCCAACCAAAATATTTCCTATTTTGGTGATAAGGAAACCTAATTGTGCTGCATAATGCTCGCTATGCAAACTAGTGCCATTCGTGCTTCTGTGTGATTCCCTTTCAGATGATAGTTGCCAGCCAGTCAGGAAATGGACAGGTGCTGCATGTCATTCCTTCTGCCCAGCCAGCAATGGCCCAAATGATTATTCCTCAAGGTCAACTTCTGGATGTGACCAGCACTCAGGGTGAGTTTAACCTGTGTGACTTGAGGATGTGTGCCCCTGTAACTAACATCCTGCACGATCTCTTTTTAAGCACATTGTTCATTTGTGTTGCTTTTCCTTTGTCAGTTGTAAGACAAAAGTACATACTGAATTTGTTTTCTGATTATGAATCTTGCACTCCACAACCAAGTTTTCTGTTGGACTAAAGCCTTGTGAAATGAGAGCTACTGTGGTAACTTTAGACATGTGAGGGGTAGATTGAGGTGCTGCGCACAAAGCTGTTTGTTGCCTTAGCATTAATATGGGTATTTGTGCAAAGTCAGCTGTACTCTCAGCTTGATATTTTTTCTGTTTCCTTCATTTTGAGAGAAGTAGTTAATTCATGTAATGCAGATAGAGGAATTAATGTTTCTGTGGTCTGTTCCAGAGATCACTGGTGATGGTGCATCTTTTGTGAAGCCTAGAGTGAAGTCCCTAGGTAGGAATACAGCTCCCAGTGAAGTAAATGAAATGCAACTTCTGATTCTGTTGATGTTTTTTAACTCTCAGTGTGTTCATTGTCACATTTTAAATTGTGTGGTGAGATCTACAAACAAAAGTGGAAATTTTAATCTTTTCTCTAGAAAAGGGACAGATGGAAATCTGAAAGCATTGATTGTTTATCTCCAAGCCTTGCTGGGTGGCAAAATGCTGTGTATGAGTTTGCATTCACAGAATAAGTCTGGGAACTAGGTTGTTGCATTTTGTTAAACTCTTCAAGGTTTTTTTACACTCTTATGGCATTTTCTGTAGAAAGATTTCAAAATCTGATTAAATTTGCAGAATCTGAGTGCTAGTTAAGTACTCCTGAGGAGTGAGAGCTCAAAGGCAAGACAAATACTGATACAGGGGTAGAAAAAGGAGTTGGCTTTCAAGTCATGCTCCAGCTTTTTTCACTGGTAGCTGGAATGTGGTTTCATAACCTTGCATTGAGAAACTTGCTGCTACCCTGGAGCTCTTCCTTCCCCCCCTCTCCACCAGCTCTTGAGGGGTAAGATTGCTCTTTGGTTACAGTGTGGTCTTACACTTGACTCTAAATTGGTCTTT
Source organism: Tricholaema leucomelas (assembly GCA_013400475.1). Lineage (NCBI taxonomy): Eukaryota > Metazoa > Chordata > Aves > Piciformes > Lybiidae > Tricholaema lacrymosa > Tricholaema leucomelas. Next base: position 221,695 of record WAAF01004057.1, on the reverse strand, counting down.
CGTTACAAGAGAGTTGCTGCTACTTTTTTTAAGCAGTAGAGGTGTGTCCGTTTGAGCTGATTTTCTAGCTCAGACATAGGGGAGAGGTGAACATTCCAAGGATAGGCCATATAATGGCAACAATGGATAAGAGAATATAATTTCATTGGAGCATCAAGAGCTTTATGTCTAGAAGCACAGCTTGTTCTTCCCCTTTCCTGGCTTCTGCTGCTTGAGCTGTGCCTGCCTGCTGTCTTCACCTGCTGCTGTTTTGGCTGCTGCTGCTTTTGCTGCTATAGAATAGAATCAATCAGGTTGGAAGAGACCTCCAAGATCATCCAGTCCAACCTATCACCCAGCCCTATCCAGTCAACTAGACCATGGCACTAAGTGCCTCATCCAGGCTTTTCCTGAACACCCCCAGGGACGGTGACTCCACCACCTCCCTGGGCAGCCCATTCCAAGGGCAAATCACTCTCTCTGTCAAGAACTTCCTCCTAACATCCAGCCTATACTTCCCTCTGCACAACTTGAGGCTGTGTCCCCTTGTCCTGTTGCTGGTTGCCTGGGAGAAGAGACCAACCCCCACCTGGCTACAACCTCCCTTCAGGTAGTTGTAGACAGCAATGAGGTCTGCCCTCAGCCTCCTCTTCTCCAAGTAGCAGCTTTGCTGCTACTTGACCCCTTCCCCATCTTCCTTTAAGGTTATTATATTTTTTCTCTAGTAGTTCATTTTTCTTTATACTGTTATACTTAAACTATAAGAAATACAATTTCATCTTTCCTTGAGTTTCCAAAAAAATCTGTGTTGTGGTGAGCTTATTTTACCGGGGGAGGGATCCACCCTAACAAAATGACAAAAGGTTTCAATACCAAGCAGTATTTTTGTATTCCCATTTAGCATCCCATATGGAGCTCCCTTTTTTTGCAAATAGCTGAGTTTCACAGTATTTGAATGTGTGTTCTACAGCAGCACTACAGGGGTTTTGTGTTTCATTCTGTTGTTTGGGTTTTTTTCCCTAGAGATTTACAGTATGAAAGTCACTATCCCTGGGGGTGTTCAGGAAAAGACTGGATGAGGCACTTAGTGCCATGGTTTAGTTGACTGGATAGGGCTGGGTGATAGGTTGGACTGGATGATCTTGGAGGTCTCTTCCAACCTGATTGATTCTATTCTATTCTATTCTAAAGGCTTTGTAGTTATTTGATATTTAAAAGATAGGATGACTTGTCATTGGTTTACTGTGGAGATTAAAAGAGAGGCATGGACTGTCAGCCCTTGCCAGCACAAGGTAGCAATGCATAAAATTGCTACCAGTCTTCAGAGTAAACTGTAGTGTCTTAAGGACACGTCTGTGTATAAGCTACCAGAGCAAGAGTGGTGTTATTCTGAGATGCACACTTAGGAATAGTCTGTCACATGCTTTCTGATGGAATAATTTCTGTACTGAGTCAATAACTTAGTGCTTTCTCAGGATGGGGGAAAGAGGCTTTCATAATTGAAGTGCAAAAATTCCACATCTAAAGGGAGCTCCCCTTTTTTATGGTGAGACCCAAATATGAAATGCCTGGTTTGGGGTTTCCATTACAATTTTGTTTCAGTATCCACACAGGCTTCAATCTAACAGTATTTTTGGGCTTATGGATTGCCCCTTGTTACAAAGAAGGGCCAAGACATTTGTTCTAGCAGATTCAATTTCAAGGTTTAGGTATTCTTTTCTAAATTCAAAGCTTATTTTAAAAGCAACAACCATTAGTGTTATTTCAGCTGAACAAAACAGTTGCACAGTCCTGCAAGGATCTGTGGAAATGTAAAGCAGAGTAATTTACAAATTCATCTGATTATTTGCTTTGTTGTGGAAGGATTCATTGACAGTAGCACGGGTTGCCCAGGGAGGTTGTGGATGCTGGAGGCGTTTAAAGCCAGGCTGGATGAGGCCTTGAGCAGCCTGCTCTAGTGGGAGGTGTCCCTGCCTATGGTGGGGGGTTTGAGCTGGATGATCCTTGAGGTCCCTTCCAACCTAAACCATTCTATGATTCTATGACTCTATGATTACCAAAGTCCTTGAGTGCAAACAACCTTAGCAAGTATGTCTTCATCTGTGCCTAGAGTTTGTCTTATTTCACAAATTCATAATCTAGAAATCTTCTTTCCTGTGTCAAAGTACACACACAGTTTAGCCACACCTTGTCATTTCCCCATTCTGAGTTCAGTTATTAACCAGAAGGATGTTTTATTTTTGCAAAGATGTTTCAGAAGAGACGTGTGGTGATGGGAACTTGCAGGCTGTGGCGGTGGCTGCTATAGCAGGCAGTGCAAGCAGTTACATTCTGCATCCACAGGCGTCGCTCACCATAGCGAAAAGAACAACTACCAGGTAGGTCAGGAGTTAAAAGAACGAACAATCACTTGAATCCACATTTAGTACTGCCTTTTTTCTTCCACTTTGCTTTGCAATGCTCATCACAAAATTACCGCAGAATGGAGTTATGAACCCTTAGTATTAGTGAATTATGTGTTTGCAGGCAACCTTTGTATGCTCCAGACCAGTGGAAAAAGCAGTTAAGGTACTTGTATTACAAAGATAGTTGGATCTATTCTGGCTGGAACAATAGGTAGGCATTTAGAATAGAATAGAATAGAATCAACCAGGTTGGAAGAGACCTCCAAGATCATCCAGTCCAACCTATCACCCAGCCCTATCCAGTCAACTAAACCATGGCACTAAGTGCCTCATCCAGTCTTTTCCTGAACACCCCCAGGGATGGTGACTCCACCACCTCCCTGGGCAGCCCATTCCAATGCCAATCACTCTCTCTGGGAGGAACTTCCTCCTAACATCCAGCCTATACTTCCCTCTGCACAACTTGAGGCTGTGTCCCCTTGTCCTGTTGCTGGTTGCCTGGCAGAAGAGACCAACCCCCACCTGGCTACAGCCTCCCTTCAGGTAGTTGTAGACAGCAATGAGGTCTGCCCTCAGCCTCCTCTTCTCCAGGCTAAACAACCCCAGCTCCCTCAGCCTCTCCTCATAGGGTTTGTGTTCCAGGCCCCTCACCAGCTTTGTTGCCCTTCTCTGGACATGTTCCAGCACCTCAACATCTCTCTTGAGTTGAGGAGCCCAGAACTGGACAAAGTACTCAAGGTGTGGCCTGACCAGTGTTGAGTACAGGGGAAGAAGAACCTCCCTCCTCCTACTGGCCACACTGTTCCTGATACAGGCCAGGATGCCATTGGCCATCTTGGCCACCTGGGCACACTGCTGGCTCATCTTCAGCCTACTATCCACCAGTACCCCCAGGTCCCTTTCCTCCTGGCTGCTCTCCAGCCACTCTGTCCCCAGCCTGTAGCGCTGCTTGGGGTTGTTGTGGCCAAAGTGCAGAACCCTGCACTTGGCTTTGTTAAATTTCATCCCATTGGCCTCTGCCCACCCATCCAGCCTGTCCAGGTCCCTCTGCAGGGCTCTCCTACCTTCCATTTAAAGTAGCACAGTCCAGATTACTGAAATTACTCCAAACAGAAACTGGTGCTGCCATCCAAGAGTTGAAAGTGAGCCAGTGAAGAGACTGCAAAAATGCTGAAGACTGAGGAAGAAGATTTATTGTATGAATTTGTTGAAACCTACATAAACAGTCCTTTTACAAGAAGAGTTTATTGTAGAGGTTAATTTTTAGATAGAAATTTCTGTAGGTTGCAATAACAGGGTGAGCCTATCTTTGTTCTCTGCATAACTCCTTTGACTTCCTTGGATTAAAATGTGAGAAAGTAGCTGCTAGTGGTGTGTCTCAATGAAGCATGTGGACTGTAGAAAGCAGATTGGTTAGCAAAGTTCCTGAAGTTGAAATAGTTGGTTTTCTTCTCTTTGTACTCACATGATTCTGTCCTCATAGTAAGTGACTATTTTAATTACTGAATACTCTGGGATTGGCTTTTGCATTAAAAAAAGTCCCAGAACAACAACAGAAAAACAAATGACCAATTTGAACAGAACAATAACAAAAGAAACCCACCAAAGACAATGTTTGTTCTGTTGACTGCGTTCAATGGCTCCAAGTGCCGAGTGCTGCACTTTGGCCACAACAACCCCATGCAGAGCTACAGGCTGGGGTCGGAGTGGCTGGAGAGCAGCCAGACAGAGAGGGATCTGGGGGTGCTGATTGATACCCGCCTGAACATGAGCCAGCAGTGTGCCCAGGTGGCCAAGAGAGCCAATGGCATCCTGGCCTGCATCAGGAATGGTGTGGCCAGCAGGAGCAGAGAGGTCATTCTGCCCCTGTACTCTGCACTGGTTAGACCACACCTCGAGTACTGTGCCCAGTTCTGGGCCCCCCAGTTTAGAAGGGACATTGAGATGCTTGAGCGTGTCCAGAGAAGGGCAACGAGGCTGATGAGAGGCCTCGAGCACAGCCCTACGAGGAGAGGCTGAGGGAGCTGGGATTGTTTAGCCTGGAGAAGAGGAGGCTCAGGGGAGACCTTATTGCTGTCTACAACTACCTGAGGGGTGGTTGTGGCCAGGGGGAGGTTGCTCTCTTCTCTCAGGCAGCCAGCACCTGAACAAGAGGACACAGCCTCAAGCTATGCCAGGGGAAGTTTAGGCTCGAGGTGAGGAGAAAGTTCTTCACTGAGAGAGTCATTGGCTACTGGAATGGGCTGCCCAGGGAGGTGGTGGAGTCGCGGTCCCTGGAGCTGTTCAAGGCAGGATTGGACGTGGCACTTGGTGCCATGCTGTATCCTTGGCTCTGTGGTGAAGGGTTGGACTTGATGATCTGTGAGGTCTCTTCCAACCCTGATGATACTATGATACTATGACTAGCTTTGCATTGGTTTATTCTCCTTTGAAATTGAGATGTAAGAGATAAGAATTGTCTACAGTACAAATTGTATATATTCAAGAAACGTTTGAAATGAAGAAAGACATTGTGAATAGACTTTGTGAACACACTTTGCTTCTACTAGAAAAATAAGCATGAAAAGGAGACATATTTGTATGTGATGCACTTGGGTTCTGGAATAATAAACATTAAATAGTCATTGTTTCTGCAGAAACTACATAACTTAAAATAGTTATTGGAGCAGTTTTTCAGTAGTTTAAAATATACGAAACAGTGAAGCATTTAGCAAGTGTNCACTGGAACAGGTTGCCCAGGGAGGTTGTGGATGCTTCCTCCCTGGAGGTGTTTAAGGCCAGGCTGGATGAGGCCTTGAGCAGCCTGCTCTAGTGGGAGGTATCCCTGCCTATGGCAGGGGGTTGGAGCTGGATGATCCTTGAAGTCCCTTCCAACCTAAACCATTCTATGATTCTATGATTTTGAGTTTAATCTTTACCATTCCACCATCTATCTGCATAAGAAAATTATCAAAACAATCAGCTGATCTATTTCACTATGTTTTGTCTGTTGTTGTCAAGCAATGATAATATTTGAATGTTCAGAGGTCATCAGAGTTTTGGGGGTTTTTAATACTTCTTTGTGAAGTATTTTAACAATGAAATAGAATACGGAGAAAGCAAACCCCATTTTTTTAAGGGCAAGTTGATTCAATATCTGTTGTCCAATCATTTGCTCTAGGATTATGCATAGTGCACTCATTCTGTGTTTACTGTAGTTAGACTAAATTGTTAATTTCCTGGCTATCTGTATGGACTTCTACTTTCTTTTTAGGGTAGTGGAAGATCACTTTCCTATTCCTCTTCAGCCATTGCCACCAAATACACCTGCTTGGGCACACCGTCTCAGGAACTGTGAGGTAGGCTGCATAGAATTCTGATTTAATGGTTTATTATCTAGATCCAAAATATTGATCTTATTGTATGAAAGGAATAGCATTCATAGTTGTAGAAGCTGTGTTCAAGCTTTCTGCTATTATGAAATAGTACTGGTACTAGCTGGTAGAATAACTAGCTGTCAGCAGCTCCTGAAGTAAAAAATGTGCTTCTGAAATCTCAGTGTCATTTAGCACTGAAAGAAAACATTGTGTGCCATGTTAAAAGTTCACTCCTGAACTTCACTGCAAGTCTTCTGCTAAGCAAACTTTTTGTTGTTGCTCTTAGTGATCCATTAATGAAAAAACAGAGTTGCTTTTATATGGCCTAAGTCTGCAACTGTTCATATTAGTTTTTGTTGTCACCTAGAAATCAAAATCCACGTGGCTCGCCAGCATCAAGAGTGGGACTAATCACAGCATTTTAGTGTCAGTGTTTTACTAAGCATTTGTGCTTTAGGTATTATCTTAGAGTATTTTTTATTTGGTTTTTACTGGCATGGTTGCCAGTGCTTGTTTCTCTTTTGTTGATAAGTTCTCTTCTCTGCAATGACTTTTGACCTAAACAGAACTCTCTCTTTATCTGCTTATCATTGGATGGCTGCCGAACTCTTCTGATAACTGAGATGATATCAACAGCTAGAATGCATCATAAATCATTTAAAAGGAAGGATGGGGAGATGGGAAAATTCTTGAGAGATCATCTCCTGTTTTAACATCAGTGTACCTTATCTAAACAAGTAATTACAGGTTTCATGTTGTAGGAGGACTTGTATTATGGCCTGCTTGAACTATTGAAGTCTGTTAAAAGGAATTTCATCTGCTGTGTTTGAAATTCACAGCAGCAGAATTTATGCAAGAGTCATTTTTTCAAAGAAAAGGAAATCAAGATGTTGTCTGTTTGAATGTCTTCTGAAGACATAAATGTCTGTCTCTGGTGCTCAGCAGACCTATTGCTTGTATGCAGTAATCTTACTCTCCTGCAGAGTCAGCCCACTCAAGGACTAACTCAAATTCTCTTATTTGTGTGTTATCAGCAGAGCTGCTTTGCTGTGTTTTGTCAGTTACATGGTGTGGATCCATTGGAAATTGGTAGGATGCATGTAGTTTTTTTCATGGGCACAGACTACAAGACAATGGCATTTTTTAGGTGGCATTTATCTTTCTGGTGTAACTGTCCTCCAAAATGTTTTTGTTACTAGTAACAACATTGAAGGGTCCAACTGGAATTTGGAGATCCTGTAGAGGTTCAGATAAATATAGCCACCCACAATTCCACTTCCTAGAATAGAAACAAACTTTAAGCAGTGTAGAGGTCTGTATGAATTTCACAGAAAATGCCATCAGATGAAGCTGTGGCATAGCCTGGGTACATGCTGCCAGCTGTATATCCCAGGGAAATGGCCAAGACCAAACAACCACAAGCAGTGTACAGGCTGGGGACAGAGTGGCTGGAGAGCAGCCAGGCAGAGAGGGACCTGGGGGTGCTGGTAGAGAGTAGGCTGAAGATGAGCCAGCAGTGTGCCCAGGTGGCCAGGAGAGCTAATGGCATCCTGGCCTGTATCAGGAACAGTGTGGCCAGTAGGATGAGGGAGCTTTTTCTTCCCCTATATTCAGCACTGGTCAGGCCACATCTTGAGTACTGTGTCCAGTTCTGGGCTCCTCAATTCAAGAGAGATGTTGAGGTACGGGAACTTGTCCAGAGAAGGGAGATGAAGCTGGTGAGAGAGGCCTGGAGCACAGCCCTATGAGGAGAGGCTGAGGGAACTGGGGTTGTCTAGCCTGCAGAAGAGGAGGCTCAGGGGTGACCTCATTGCTGTCTACAACTACCTGAAGGGAGGCTGTAGCCAGGTGGGGGTTGGTCTGTTTTCCCAGGCAACCAGCAACAGAACAAGGGGACACAGTCTCAGGTTGTGCCAGGGGAGGTCTAGGCTGGATGTTAGGAGGAAGTTCTTGCCAGAGAGAGTGATTGGCATTGGAATGGGCTGCCCAGGGAGGTGGTGGAGTCGCCGTCCCTGGAGGTGTTCAAGAAAAGCTTGGATGGGGCAATTGGTGCCATGATGTATTTGGTTGGATAGGGCTGGGTGCTAGGTTGGACAAGATGATCTTGGAGGTCTCTTCCAACCTGGTTGATTCTATGATTCTGAAGGGCAATGAGTCCTTTGGCAGTTAGTACTGCAGGCAAACACAGAGCAGTAAAAGCTGCAGTTGACCAAAATTAGCACCAAGCTCTGTGTCTGGTGTCAATTCCTTGACTGCCTTGGAGTGTTCAGCTTATACTTGTTATGCCTAGACAGTGCTTCTGGTATTCTGCTGCTGGTACTTCACTGCAAAACTGCAGTCTTGATGTATGTTCTTCAGTGTAAGCTTTTAGGTACCCTTATTGAGATGAGGCCAGGGCAAAAAAGAAGTTTTTGTCTTGAAGCTTGGCTGGAGTTAAAGGGTTGGAGAATATCTGATTAATTCAGCATAATTACATTGTTAATAAAGAGTGGATTTACAAAGGGAAAGAAGTTATTTTGTATAACCTATTTAGTTTTCAGTAGTGTGATCAAAATGCATTTCTAACATCTATCAGCCTACTAAAATAGAGTGTGATTAAAAACCTGCATTAATTACTCAGCTGTACAAAGCTAAGTTCATTTATTTGTGTGGAGCAGATGGTCTCATTTGTCTGTCTGTTCCTACTTCAGATGCTCCTAGAGAGCAGGGATCCTCTGTGCTATATGATTTTCTTCTCCTGTTCTTCCCCTTTCACCAGTTTCAGGAAAATTATTTATCTTACATGGAAGTACAGCCAGAATAGGAGACAATGCATTAACTTTTATCACTACTTTTCTGCCACAACAGTTTTATCAGTCCTCTCATATCCCTAGAAATGAGGTGACAGGTAGAAGATACGTAAAGAAAAATACTGGTCATGCAGTGTTTGCTGCGTGGAGTGGTACTGTGGTCCCTCTTGTGAAAGGAGGCATCCCAGGTGTCTGTAAAAAAAGGTACCTCTGGCATTTCTTGGGCTGCTGTGCTTCTTATGGATGTTTCAGATCAAGTTTTGGAGAGAATTGTTGCTTACAGTCTCTGGCTAAAAGTTGCCAGGTTTTGTTCTTCACCATAGCTGTGTAAATGCAGCCTATGTAGAATTCCTTAATTGCAGGAGCAGTGTGCTTGCAGCTGCTGAAGTGTAAGCAGCTGGTATCTCAGGAGGGCATATGCAGCTGGTACATACATAACCCTCTGCTTTTGGGCTTGTGCTAGCAGTAACTGCTAGCCCAGTCCAGTCACAAGGTGTTCATTTGTTCTTTGTGACTTCAGGTCATGCTAACCACAGACATTTTGCTTTTCTTGGGTGAAAATGATGCAGGTTTTCTGCAGTTGTCACTAAAGCATTTGTGTGATCAGAGTGTTGGAGAGATGTTGCTGCTTTTGGTATCAGTATTAGTTAAACATTTGGCTGCTCTGTCATTAAGGTGGCAAAAGGGATGCATCGGATTGTTCACCATGCATTTCCCTCTAAGATGCTGTAAGACTGAGCTGGCAAACATCAGTTTGCACATAGCAAATCTGTTACGTTATGTATCTGTGTAAGGTTGAGTTTCAGGAGTGTCCTGAAGATGAAGAGAATTACATGAAACCACACCTTGAGTACTGTGTTCAGTTCTGGGCAGCCCAGTTTAGAAGGGACCTTGAGATGCTTGAGCGTATCCAGAGAAGGGCAACGAGGCTGGTGAGAGGCCTCGAGCACAGCCCTACGAGGAGAGGCTGAGGGAGCTGGGATTGTTTAGCCTGGAGAAGAGGAGGCTCAGGGGTGACCTTATTGCTGTCTACAACTACCTGAGGGGTGGTTGTGGCCAGGAGGAGGTTGCTCTCTTCTCTCAGGTGGCCAGTGCCAGAACGAGAGGACACAGCCTCAGGCTGCACCGGGGTAAGTTTAGGCTTGAGGTGAGGAGAAAGTTCTTCCCTGAGAGAGTCATTGGCTACTGGAATGGGCTGCCCAGGGAGGTGGTGGAGTCGCGGTCCCTGGAGCTGTTCAAGGCAGGATTGGACGTGGCACTTGGTGCCATGGTCTAGCCTTGAGCTCTGTGGTAACGGCTTGGACTTGATGATCTGTGAGGTCTCTTCCAACCTTGGTGATACTGTGAGACTGTGAAACACTGAATTCAGTGTTAGTGTGGCAGTTACTGGTGCAGGTGTATTCTACTCCTAAGTGCAGCATGAGTGTATTGAAGTAGATGCACAGGCAATTTTTAGTGTTTCATAGATTCTCTGTGGGAGTCAAACATGTTTGCTGAAGATGTAGGAGCTGGCTGCAACTGAAGTGTGTGTTGGGGGAAACAACAGGAGTGGCAGTAACTGTAATCTTTTCAGAGGTACTTAGGGTCTTGGAGTCTTGGCAAACTCCTGGCCTCAGTGGGGACTATTCTGGGGTTAGGTAGTAACGTGGGGGAAAAAAACAGCCACAAGCTAATGTACACGGTTAACACTCCAGGAGGAGTGTCCCTGAACTTGAAACCTGACCTCAGGGGGTCCTGACCCCTCCTCAGGGGTGGGTCTGGACAGCCCCAGGTGAGGGTTAGCCCACTCCCCACTTCCTGCCCCTTAAAAGCAGGGGGACTTCCTGTTCTCTCTCTCTTGGGACTCCCTCTGCTCTTTGGACACTGCTCCCTTGGGACACTGCATCTCTCCACACACACGTGGCCATCAGCATCATTACCACCACAAACTCGGGTTGTATTCATACTCTTTTGTATTTGTTATCCTTCCTTCCCTACACCCTTTGTAACCTCCCTACCTTTGATACCCTTTTTAAGTTATTGTTAAACTTATTTTCCTTTTTTAGCTTCCAAATCGAGTGAGACTGATTTATTTGGTGAGTTATTCTATCAAAATTATTATTGTCTCTGGGGATTTAATTCTAACCCCAGACAAGCTACCAAAAATCTGGCCCTGTGTCCTTGCATATCTCTGACTGCTTCTGTTTTTCTGTGTCATGTCCAGCAGTCAGCTGGGTGAATAATCCTGTGTCACCTCCTTTCCATGCAGAAAATTGGAGACTCGTACCGTGGCTATTGTGTGAGCGAGACAGAACTGGAGAGCGTTCTAACACTGCACAAGCAGCAAACACACAGTGTGTGGGGCACGCGCCAGTCTCCAAGCCCAGCCAAACCTGCCACGAGGTTGATGTGGAAGTCTCAGTATGTCCCATATGATGGGATCCCCTTTGTCAATGCAGGTAACTAACTTTTCTTTTGGTAACCAATTTTACAGTTTCAGCATTAGTTGCCAGCTGGTCATAAAGAAGGATCTTTATCATAGTATCACCAAGGTTGGAAGAGACCTCACAGATCATCAAGTCCAACCTTTTATCACGGAGCTCAAGGCCAGACCGTGGCACCAAGTGCCACGTCCAATCCTGCCTTGAAGAGCTCCAGGGACAGCGACTCCACCACCTCCCTGGGCAGCCCATTCCAGTGTCCAATGACTCACTCAGTGAAGAACTTTCTCCTCACCTCAAGCCTAAATTTCCCCTGGCGCAGCCTGAGGCTGTGTCCTCTCGTTCTGGTGCTGGCCACCTGAGAGAAGAGAGCAACCTCCCCCTGGCCACAACCACCCCTCAGGTAGTTGTAGACCTGAGGTGTTCTTTAGTGTTGATAAAATCCAGGCACAAACATAAAAAGAAAGCAGCTTGGGCCACCTCCATAACACAGTCTGAAGGAGCTTGTTTCCCTGAAACCAGAGGTTTATGTGTCATTGTGATGATTTCCTTTTCATTAGAAGTAAGTGAGAGATGCTTGAGCGTGTCCAGAGAAGGGCAACGAGGCTGGTGAGAGGCCTCGAGCACAGCCCTACGAGGAAAGGCTGAGGGAGCTGGGATTGTTTAGCCTGGAGAAGAGGAGGCTCAGGGGAGACCTTATTGCTGTCTACAACTACCTGAGGGGTGGTTGTGGCCAGGAGGAGGTTGCTCTCTTCTCTCAGGCAGCCAGCACCAGAACAAGAGGACACAGCCTCGAGCCACACCAGGGGAAGTTTAGGCTTGAGGTGAGGAGAAAGTTCTTCCCTGAGAGAGTCATTGGCTACTGGAATGGGCTGCCCAGGGAGGTGGTGGAGTCACCGTCCCTGGAGCTGTTCAAGGCAGGATTGGACGTGGCACTTGGTGCCATGGTCTAGCCTTGAGCTCTGTGGTAAGGGGTTGGACTTGATGATCTGTGAGGTCTCTTCCAACCTTGGTGATACTGTGAGACTGTGATACTGTAAGTTAGTTAAGTACCATTTGATGGAGATTCTTTCGATGAGATCTTTTAAGTGGAGCTCTGATCTATGTCCTGTGCAATCAGGACATGAAAGCTCTCAAAAGGCAGGAACTTGTTCAGTTATTCTTGCCTAATTTGGAGATCATTTGAAGTTTGTTCCAAGAAGTAAATAAACTATTTAAATGGCATCCTTTAAAGAAACTAGATATAGTTGTAAAAAAGCCTCAGCAGCCAGATTTTTGGTTTTTAAAATGAATGTGCAGGCTTTGGAGGTTGGTAATTATGTATTAGCTCATGGTGCATGAAATTACTGAGTTCATTTGCATCTATAAAGAGCAGGGATGTTTGTTACATAGAGATCATGAATGACTGAGAAGTAGTTCATGTGCCTGGGGTTTTTTTTGTTTGTAGCTTTTTATATTGGTGTGGTTTTTATTCTGGAAGTAACTGAGAAAGGGAAAGGTTAGCACCAGTTTTAAAGCTTCAGCTGCAAATTGTGAAATCTAAAAAAGCTAAGAATGAAGTCAAAAAAACTTAATGCTTTTTTTTTTTTTCCCAAAAAATGTCTATGAGATGTCTTTAGCTTCCTGTAAGATCTGCCTGATAAATGAGTTGCCTCACAGAAAGATACTTGGAACAAAAACATACATAGAATCATAGAATGGTTTAGGTTGGAAGGGACCTCAAGGATCATCCAGCTCCAACCCCCTGCCATAGGCAGGGACACCTCCCACTAGAGCAGGCTGCTCAAGGCCTCATCCAGCCTGGCTTTAAATGCCTCCAGGGAGGAAGCATCCACAACCTCCCTGGGCAACCTGTTCCAGTGTCTTACCACCCTCACTGTT